>CM065723.1:6181177-6183677 GCA_033310375.1 Conus canariensis | reverse complement strand
AAACCGTAACATTCCAACAGATTTTAACTAAAGTCAATAAGCGCTAGCATAGTGGATTCCATTCACTGAGGAAATGAGCGGTGAGCATTTCGGTGGCACTTCTCCACCGATTTGACAACAACAATGTGAGACATTTAAGGAAAGAGGGTACTTTTGGGGTAAATTGACATGTCGTTTTTCCCATTTACTTCAGCTGTACTACTCGTACCTACACCAGAGATTCTGGCGAAGTCCCAGCATTAGGGTCCCCAATTTGTGTCGTCGACCTGGTTGATTCGCGCTCTTAGGAAGAGAAGCGATTCTGTCGTCGAGAGAAGGGGTGGGGGAGGGGGAAGGGTGGGCTTTTATACTATGACATTGCTGAAATCTTCACGATCATAATAAATCATACCAAAATATTCAGGCTATTTGTAATATGTGAACGTTTTTCTCCCCTTGGGGGGGGGGGGCGATGAAATGGGATGTTGTGGGGTGTGGGTGTGTGGTGGTGGGGTGGGGTGAATGAGGGGCTTTCATACTAGGACATTGCCCGGACCTTAACAGTTATACTAAAATTTTCTGGTTCTGTTTGATATGTGAATGTTTTCATTCCCCTGTGCAAATCCTTAGATAGTTTCAAAGTGAGGTGACTTGCAGGTGAAATGTCTCGTGATTTGTTTGTCCATGTTAACTGGCGAATTTACTTTCGCTTCTTTTTAAATTTTCAATTCTCAGATGTAAGTATACTGAAAAACAAACAAACCTCGTTTCATAGGTACCAGCGAATTATGTGCAATAAGGCAAACCTAGCAACAAGCAAACAGACCAACTTACTTTTAGCGAGCATTTCAAGCTCCGTGCAGCAACCCTGAGGCCCATCCTGAGCAGACGACAATCCTATCGGCCCCCAGTGAGACAGAGCGACGAGTGTAGTGAGAAGAGTGACGTGCATGGTGAAAGTGAGTTGTCGGTCTTCCATTCAATGTGCTGGTGTTTCACTTTCACTTTAGTTCCTCTACTGGTTGTGAATCTCGTGTTCGTAGAGTTATCGGACCTTTCTAGTTATCTCTTGGTGTGTTTTCATTCATTTTATGTAGTGTGTGTGTGTGTGTGTGTGTGTGTGTGTGTGTGTGTGTGTGTGTGTGTGTGTGTGTGTTTAATCTCAAGTGAGCACATACATATTGATATTCAGTTCGTTTTATCTATCACGTATGGCGTGCTTTCAATTGAAAAAAAGGAGATCTTGCAAGTGAATAAACTCGCCATGTTCCCGTCATATTGTCGGGTCACTGGGTGGAGGTGTGTTCATGTTTGTTGATCGTTTCCCTCCCCTTTTTGTTTTCGTCGATTCGTGGTGTTTTTCCGTATCTGAAACAAAGGACAACACGGGTAAACAGTTAACTGAATTGTGACAGGGACGAGCAGGGAGGATTCACGATCACGATTTTATTTGGCAAAGTAATCATCATTGACGAATAAATGTAACAGTTATTTAATCGATTAATCAGTCGGTCAATTAATCAGTCAATTAACTAATCACTCAAGAAAGACCTCTGTGTCGAATGTGGCTTCCCAACAGTAAACATAAAAGAAACAACGATAACGATCATCATCATCATCATCATCATCATCATCATCATCACATCTGCTGGTCATTATCTCTCATCTCTCTCTCTCTCTCTCTCTCTCTCTCTCTCTCTCTCTCTCTCTCTCTCTCGTCTGATGGCACAGGTAGCTACAACCATCTTAAAAAACAAACAAAACAAACAAAAAACAACAACGAATGAACGAAAAAACCCTCTCTCCCCAGTCTACACAAAGTGGTCCGCCCCTAAACAGCTCTAATTCTTTGTCTTTTTTTTTTCCTGAGTTGATTTTCATCATAAATAATTTAACACACACACACACACACACACACACACACACACACACTTAAACTGTAGAGTAGATATTTACGTTTTCATTAACCTGCTCATTAGTCATACTGAATCGAATCACCACTAAAAATCAGCGATGCTGTCATTCATTCACACAGTCCTGATAGTACTGTTCAAAATGGCCAACCAGAATTATATGTACGTTTTTCTATTTTATTCCACACGCTTTATATACAAGAGGGGATCGAGGAAACCCATGAAATGAAAAAAAAAAAAAAAAAAAAAGAACTCCAAACCACAGACAACACAGGCCGGAATATAGCGCATATGGAATGAAACGTGAGGAAAGAGAGTGCATTAAATGTTCTTGGCGATGAGTTTCAGTATATCCTTTGATGTCAATCTTTTTTTTTAATCAGTATTGAAAAAAACATATTCAAAGTGTATCGTAACACACTTACGAGTACAATGAAGCTTTCTTGTGCGTTTTCCTTCAGGTATAAAAAGGCACTGCTGAAGTAAGCCAGATTCATCAAGATCACCCAACAGAGTCAATAAAAAGGTATATAAACTGATGTTTATTACCATGTTACGAAAGAAAAAGGTGTGTGAACTGATGTTCATTACCATGTTACGAAAGAAAA
>CM065723.1:6141177-6171177 GCA_033310375.1 Conus canariensis | reverse complement strand
CATTCTGATAAGACTTAAGAGGCAGTTGAAGTGTATATTCTGTCTATATACTTATTACTACAGCATTTTCTACTACTTAAAAAAAAGCGTGTGAGTGTGTGTGTGTGTGTGTGTGTGTGTGTGTGTGTGTGTGTGTGTGCAGTGACAGTGTCGTATACCAGATAGTGGCAATGAGACTTGAGTATTCGCAGCTAGATTGTCTTTGAGTAGTCTAATGAATTAGCATTTTCTCTTAAGATTTAACACTAAGAGTTTGGGCACAATATGAATTTATCAAGAAAAAAATTCTTTTCATGTTGTCAACAGCTGATGGCCATGAAACCACAGCTGTGCTTGATGTTGGAAATAGCCAGCAACAAAGACAGACAGAGATTCCATGTCAAGGATATTCATGTACCTTGCTTTTAACTTGATGCTGTGTAAACAAGGTGTGTGCGTGTGTGTGTGTGTGTGTGTGTGTGTGTGTATTCATCACTGTACATGTTATGTTATGTTGGACCTTTTTCTGATCTTTTTACTCTCTGGTAGCTCAAAATTATAAATGTACTAGCAGGGGCACCCGGCGTTGCTCGGGATATGAACATTCTTTGCGATACTCACGTGACGGCAAACATGTATTAATTGTTTTGATTTACAATCAATCCCCCCCCCCCCCCCAACATCTTCCCACCCCCTCCCCCACACAAATACACATTCTCTCTCCTCTGTCTCTCTCTCTCTCTTATACATTCTATTGTTTTCCGCCTGCCTCTGGCCCCTTTCCTCTGGATCTTCCCTAGTACGTCGAGATGCTTTTCTCGCTCGATTTTCCGCCTGCACTCACTGTTCCCATTCCCATTCTTCTGATTGCCCTTAATTTTGTAGGAATAGACTTTGTGCAGAAGTAGTTTATTTCAACGGGTCTGTGTCTAATGTAAAAATAGTGTATCAGGCTTTGCACTGTACAATCATTTTTCTGGCCCCTCTCATTCCTCCCTTTTCATCCCCCTACCCTGTCCCATCCATGTTGCAAAATTACTTACCGTTACTGGACATACGCATACCGAATTTTATCAATAGCGGTGTAAATTTAGAAAATAACGGTTTTTAACGGTCAATGTTAAGTTTTGGTTTGTAAAATTTGCATAACATTGTTCAGCGCTTAAAACTGTACGTGCGTACGGAATGTTATCAAGAAGGGTGAAAATTTCGAAATTCAGAAAATAACGGTTTTTAACGGTCAATGTTAAGTTTCAGATCTTGAAAATTGTATATCATTGTTTAGCGTTCAAAACTGCACAGGTATATCGAATTTCTTCAAGAATACTCTAAATCTATAAAATAACGTTTTTTAATGGTCAATTTTAAATTTCGGTTCGTAAAAGTTGTATATCATTTTTCGGCATTTAAAACTGCACATGTATACCGAATTTCATCAAGAACAGCCTAAATTTTGAAAACAACGGTTTTTAACGGTCAAATTTAATGGTCATAATGACTATCTAATGACCTTATGTTGCCCGCTGGATGTTCCTGTAGGCTTATGTCAAGTTTGGTGGTGATCCGATGACTCTCGTGGCCGCCAACCTCAGAAGATCGGTTTTTAACAGTTTTTATAGGGTTTGGTGTTTTTAACGGTTTTTTAAACTGTTATAAATAACGTTTTATAACTGCCAAATAACGGTTCTAATTTTCGAGAAGTAGCCCTGTACCTGTGCAATGTCACAACGGCCATTTGATGAAAAGCAGAGGAAAAAGATGTCTTTGAAACCGTTATAACAGTTTTTTTTTTTAACGGTTTTATTTTTTTTAGAGATTAGCCCCAAACCATCCTCGGGTCACAACAGACATACCTGCTAAACCATCCATGTTGCAAAATTACTTACTGTTACTGAACATACGCATACCGAATTTTATCAATAGCGGTGTAAATTTAGAAAATAACGGTTTTTAACGATCAATGTTAAGTTTCGGATCTTGAAAATTGTATATCATTGTTTAGCATTCACAACTGCACATGTATATCGAATTTCTTCAATAATACTCTAAATTTATTTTAAAAAAACGTTTTTTAACGGTCAATTTTAAATTTCGTTTCGTAAAAGTTGTATATGATTTTTCGGCATTTAAAACTGCACATGTATACCTGAATTTCATCAAGAACAGCCTAAATTTTGAAAATAACGGTTTTTAACGGTCAAATTTAATGGTCATAATGACTATCTAATGACCCTATGTTACCGGCTGGATGTTCCTGTAGGCTTATGTCAAGTTTGGTGGCGATCCGATGACTCTCGTGGCCGCCAACCTCAGAAGATCGGGTTTTAAACAGTTTTTATAGGGTTTGTGGTTTTTTAACGGTTTTTAAACTGTTATAAATAATGTTTCTTAACTGCCAAATAACGGTTCTAATTTTCGAGAAGTAGCCCTGTACCTGTGCAATGTCACAACGGCCATTTGATGAAAAGCAGAGGAAAAATATGTCTTTGAAACCGTTATAACAGTTTTTTAACAGTTTTATTTTTTTAGAGATTAGCCCAAAACCATCCTCGGGTCACAACAGACGTACCTGCTGAATTTCAAGAAGATCGGTTTTAAAACAGGTTTCTTTTATAGGGTTTGGTGTTTTTAACGGTTTTTAACTGTTTTTTTTTTAACTGCCAAATAACGGTTCTAATTTTAGACAAGTAGTCCTGTACCTGTGCAATTGTCACAATGGCTATTTGAAGAAAAGCAAAGGAAAAAGATGTCTTTGAAACCGTTATAACAGTTTTTTAACGGTTTTTAACGGTTTTATTTTTTAGAGATTAGCCCAAAACCATCCTTGGGTCACAACAGACGTACCTGCCAAATTTCATTACAATCGGTTGAGCCGTTTTGAGTCTATAGCGTACACAGACACACAGAATTTGCCATTTATATATTAGATTTTCGGCTTTATTTGCCTTCGTCAGGGGTACAGACTGTGACAGTAAATAAATAAATATATATGTATATATATATATAAATAGCAGGGCACCCGGCGTTGCTCGGGATATGAAAATTCTTTGGATTACTCACGTGACGGCAAACATGTATTAATTGTTTTGATTTACATCAATCCCCCCCCCCCCCCCCCAAAAAAAAATCTTCCTACCCCCTCCCCCCACACAAATACACATTCTCTCTCTCTTTCTCTGTCTCTCTCTTATACATTCTATTGTTTTCCGCCTGCCTCTGGCCCCTTTCCTCTGGATCTTCCCTAGTACGTCGAGATGCTTTTCTCGCTCGATTTTCCGCCTGCACTCACTGTTCCCATTCCCATTCTTCTGATTGCCCTTAATTTTGTAGGAATAGACTTTGTGCAGAAGTAGTTTATTTCAACGGGTCTGTGTCTAATGTAAAAATAGTGTATCAGGCTTTGCACTGTACAATCATTTTTCTGGCCCCTCTCATTCCTCCCTTTTCATCCCCCTACCCTGTCCCATCCATGTTGCAAAATTACTTACCGTTACTGGACATACGCATACCGAATTTTATCAATAGCGGTGTAAATTTAGAAAATAACGGTTTTTAACGGTCAATGTTAAGTTTTGGTTCGTAAAATTTGCATAACATTGTTCAGCGCTTAAAACTGTACGTGCATACGGAATGTTATCAAGAAGGGTGAAAATTTCGAAATTCAGAAAATAACGGTTTTTAACGGTCAATGTTAAGTTTCGGACCTTGAAAATTGTGTATCATTGTTTAGCGTTCAAAACTGCACAGGTATATCGAATTTCTTCAAGAATACTCTAAATCTATAAAATAACGTTTTTAACGGTCAATTTAAATTTCGGTTCGTAAAAGTTGTATATGATTTTTCGGCATTCAAAACTGCACATGTATACCGAATTTCATCAAGAACAGCCTAAATTTTGAAAATAACGGTTTTTAACGGTCAAATTTAATGGTCATAATGACTATCTAATGACCTTATGTTGCCCGCTGGATGTTCCTGTAGGCTTATGTCAAGTTTGGTGGTGATCCGATGACTCTCGTGGCCGCCAACCTCAGAAGATCGGGTTTTAAACAGTTTTTTTTTAATTTTTTATAGGGTTTGGTGTTTTTTAACGGTTTTTAACTGTTATAAATAACGTTTTATAACTGCCAAATAACGGTTCTAATTTTCGAGAAGTAGCCCTGTACCTGTGCAATGTCACAACGGCCATTTGATGAAAAGCAGAGGAAAAAGATGTCTTTGAAACCGTTATAACAGTTTTTTTTAACGGTTTTTAACGGTTTTATTTTTTTTAGAGATTAGCCCCAAACCATCCTCGGTCACAACAGACATACCTGCTAAACCATCCATGTTGCAAAATTACTTACTGTTACTGAACATACGCATACCGAATTTTATCAATAGCGGTGTAAATTTAGAAAATAACGGTTTTTAACGGTCAATGTTAAGTTTTGGTTCGAAAAATTTGCATAACATTGTTCAGCACTTAAAACTGTATGTGCATACGGAATGTTATCAAGAAGGGTGAAAATTTCGAAATTCAGAAAATAACGGTTTTTTAACGATCAATGTTAAGTTTCAGATCTTGAAAATTGTATATCATTGTTTAGCATTCACAACTGCACATGTATATCGAATTTCTTCAAGAATACTCTAAATTTATAAAATAACGTTTTTTAACGGTCAATTTTAAATTTCGGTTTGTAAAAGTTGTATATCATTTTTCGGCATTTAAAACTGCACATGTATACTGAATTTCATCAAGAACAGCCTAAATTTTGAAAATAACGGTTTTTAAACGGTCAAATTTAATGGTCATAATGACTATCTAATGACCCTATGTTACCGGCTGGATGTTCCTGTAGGCTTATGTCAAGTTTGGTGGCGATCCGATGACTCTCGTGGCCGCCAACCTCAGAAGATCGGGTTTTAAACAGTTTTTATAGGGTTTGGTGTTTTTAAACGGTTTTTAACTGTTATAAATAACGTTTCTTAACTGCCAGATAACGGTTCTAATTTTCGAGAAGTAGCCCTGTACCTGTGCAATGTCACAACAGCCATTTGATGAAAAGCAGAGGAAAAATATGTCTTTGAAACCGTTATAACAGTTTTTTTAACGGTTTTTAACGGTTTTATTTTTTTTAGAGATTAGCCCAAAACCATCCTCGGGTCACAACAGACGTACCTGCTAAATTTCAAGAAGATCGGGTTTTAAACAGTTTCTTTTATAAGGTTTGGTGTTTTTAACGGTTTTTAACTTTTTTTTTTAACTGCCAAATAACGGTTCTAATTTTAGACAAGTAGTCCTGTACCTGTGCAATGTCACAACGGCTATTTGAAGAAAAGCAGAGGAAAAAGATGTCTTTGAAACCGTTATAACAGTTTTTAAACGGTTTTTAACAGTTTTATTTTTTTAGAGATTAGCCCAAAACCATCCTCGGGTCACTACAGACGTACCTGCCAAATTTCATTACAATTGGTTGAGCTGTTTTTGAGTCTATAGCGTACACACCACACACACACACACACACACCACACACAGAATTTGCCATTTATATATTAGATTTATGGGGAAAAGGAATTGTGTGACAAACACTCAAGTCACAAAGTCAAAATTTTCTGTTAATGTGACTATTTAGTTACTGAAGTATATGGCAGTACAATTATTTTATAGTATATTCCATTCTTGCTTTTATTATGATACAAGAACAAGTGCATTCTGATGAAAGTTCCATTCATTGTACAAGGACCTATTTAATTATTTACTTAATTCTCAAATGGTAATCATTATTTAATGAACATGAATAGTCAAACCATGATTTAAACAAATACTGGTCTTGTTAAAAAGTGCATTTTCCATATATGTGAAAAAGCCTTGATAATGTTGCTACTCTTATTACAATTTTAGACATAGTCTTCTTTAATCGGAAATGAAATGAGGCAGGGAACAGTAAACGATAAACAGTAAACAAGTGGGGTATTTTTTGCTCCCATAAGAAAACCTAATACAGAGTAACTTTTATTCAAGACTGGCACAGCCTTTTAAACTTGAATAAAGTCAGACAAATACATAGACAAACAATCTAATAGTGGGGGAAAAAACAAGCGCAGGCCAACAACTGAACTGTCTTCATAGTAATGACTTGGCAAAGATTTGGACTTAAGGAGGGGGGGAGCAGGCAATACAAATATATCTGCCTTCAAAGGGGATTGCGATGGTTCCCTTATGCAGCTAGTGAAGAGTTTTCATAACTGTAACATATTTTCTTAATTTCATGTTCCCAGTTTCTCCATCTTCAAACCCCCCCCCCCCCCCCCTCCTCTCCCCCCCCATCCAAATCTTTGCCAAGTCATTACTATGAAGACAGTTCAGTTGTTGGCCTGCGCTTGTTTTTTCCCCCACTATTAGATTGTTCGTCTATGTATTTGTCTGACTTTATTCAAGTTTAAAAGGCTGTGCCAGTCTTGAATAAAAGTTACTGTGTGTTAGGTTTTCTTATGGGAGCAAAAAATACCCCACTTGTTTACTGTTTATAGTCTTCTTTAATTTTGATCTATTGATATGCATATGTAGCAATGAATTATAGTCAAGACACTTTTCCTCTCGGACACATTGACCACAATACTCTTTCTCACACACACACACACACACACACACACTCACATTTTTGTTCATGGACATAGTGACAAAAATACCGCAAAATAGGTTTTGACACAGAGCACAGGAACAGACAACCCAACATGATAGCTGCTGCAAGGCAATCTTTACTTTATTTCAGATATTTTACAAATATAAATGAATTATAGATGAAATGGCACAACAGACAATGAAATGTGTTGAACATTGTCAGTAATTATAAACATTTGAATTATCATGGGGATTATCCGGTTGTAATGTTGCCTCATTGTACATTTTAAGAAGGGGGGGGAGGGGGGGAAGGGGGGGGGGGGGGCGATTGTGTTCAGAAACAATTGAAACACAACTTGCCACAATTGAAAAATCACCCACAAAACAGTTGTTTTGGGAATATCAGCCATAACACAGTTGTTGTGTTTCATTGGAAGAGTCATTTATTTCCTTCCTCCTTGACCATTCGAACCAGTGTTTCTTAGTATCGTGTTTTGAATTACTTTTTTATGGCTGAAAAGGTGAGATCTTTTCAATATGAAAAACAGCATGTTACATGTTACCTTATTATGGCCTGTGATAAGAAATATTTAACTATAAGTTGTAGTATGGCTACTGATGATATAAAGTCTTACTCTATAATACGGTAGAGTGCAGGATGATAAATAACACTGCATCCTATGCATTTATGTCATACAGTGATGAATGTTACCGTCCCTCGGCAAGAAGTGCCAGGATTGACTGACCTGCCACTGACTGCTGATACCAGTGAGTCTAAACAGTCCACTCTCCTCAACAACTATTCTGACTTCTCACTATTGAATAGTCTTTCTGCGTGTGTTGTGTATGTGTTGTGTGTATGTGGTGTGTGTGTGTGTGTGTGTGTGTGTGTGTGTGTGTTTGTGTGTGGCATCCTTTTATGGCATTATGCCCAGGATGCTCAGTGAGACTGCTTCATTACAACCACATCCTGATTTGTCCCACTGCTGCCCAAGTTCTAGTGCCAGCAAATGAGTGATCTACAGGGACCACTCGGCGTCAAGTCATCATGACGCAAACTACAAGGACACTGCACTACTGCCGAGTCATGACACTGATGTTACCTTCTCCGCCTTTACTTCAAGACAATGACTGCATAGTTGTGGAAGCAGCCCAAGTGATTATTTTCTCCCCTCTCCCCCATTCCCTGTAAGCTTTACCATGTCTGTCAACCAACAGTTTCTATGAACTTGCCAAGACTGGCAACTAACAGAGGGCACAGGTGTTGAGAAGAAACCACAACCTCCCAGCCTGCAATTTACATCAATTTTGGATCAAACAGATTCTAATTATGTTCGGGTGAATAACCTTATTTATTAAGGAAAATTAGAGTCTCTTCTGACACACAGAGATGAAATCGGAAATGAAATGAGGCAGGGAACAGTAAACGATAAACAGTAAACAAGTTGGGTATTTTTTGGCTCCCATAAGAAAACCTAACACAGAGTAACTTGTATTCAAGACCGGCACAGCCTTTTAAACTTGAATAAAGTCAGACAAATACATAGACGAACAATCTAATAGTGGGGGAAAAAACAAGCGCAGGCCAACAACTGAACTGTCTTCATAGTAATGACTTGGCAAAGATTTGGACTTAAGGAGGGGGGGGGGGGCGGAATTTGAAGATGGAGAAACTGGGAACATGAAATTAAGAAAATATGTTACAGATATGAAAACTCTTCACTAGCTGCATAAGGGAACCATCGCAATCCCCTTTGAAGGCAGATATATTTGTTTTGCCTGCTCCGAGGCCTTGCGGACGAAAGGCCTCGGAGCAGGCAAAACAAATATATCTGCCTTCAAAGGGGATTGCGATGGTTCCCTTATGCAGCTAGTGAAGAGTTTTCATATCTGTAACATATTTTCTTAATTTCATGTTCCCAGTTTCTCCATCTTCAAATTCCCCCCCCCCCCCCCCCCCCCCCCCCCCTCCTTAAGTCCAAATCTTTGCCAAGTCATTACTATGAAGACAGTTCAGTTGTTGGCCTGCGCTTGTTTTTTCCCCCACTATTAGATTGTTCGTCTATGTATTTGTCTGACTTTATTCAAGTTTAAAAGGCTGTGCCGGTCTTGAATACAAGTTACTCTGTGTTAGGTTTTCTTATGGGAGCCAAAAAATACCCAACTTGTTTACTGTTACACAGAGATGAAGTTTAATCAGGCATGACTCAAAGAATGATGGCATACACGTATTCACACACATTACACATTAGAGTACATGCATTCATGCTACGACTTACATTATTGATTACATTCAAAACAGAAATTATACTTGTGTGTATGATTGTGTTCATGTACTTATATATGCTTGTACATGTAGACCTGTGCATATTAAAATATTTTGACTGTTTAAGAGCTTCCTGTTTCTTACTGTTAATATTGTGTTGTTTCAGATGCACCTTCCACATCTGGAGTCATTGAAGTAGTACATTTCATATCAGGTAAGTTTCTTCTCTCTGAATTTGGCATACATACACATACACACACTAATTCAGTGATTGGCTGAGGATCAGTTTGCTGTAGCGCATGTTCTGGTCAAACATCAGACCCTATCGACCTAACCTTTTCTTCCAGACAATAATTGCATAGATGTGGAACCAGCCCAAGTGAGAATCTTTGCCTCCCCTCCCCCGCATTGAACTGACATCATCGTGAGAGCAGGACATGAACATGAAACGTGTTATAGATATATATGCTAATGCATGAGGCTGATGATGATACTGAGAAGATCCAATCTGGCTAGGGACTACATGGCAGGGCTGCACTATTTGCTTACTGTCATGTTATGTCCGCCATCAACCAGGCCCAAGAGATCCAGACACAGAAGCAGCGTTTGTCAGAAAATTAAGCAATACTTTTCATGCAGATTATAATTATGTGTACGTGAATAACCATAGTTGTTTAAGGAAAATTAGACAAAATCTGACACAGAGATAACAGCTTAAGCAGTCACTTACTACTACCCAAAGAAGCATGTGGTACTGTGTATTGCTTACATCACTGGGAACTGGTGGCAGTAATTGCCTTAAAATATGTGAAGAACAGTTAACACAGCACCATTTAGTGAAAGAATAATATCTGTGTAAACACAAGTATTCATTTCATCATACATATTGGACTTGGATTACAGTACATACATGTACAAAGTGACTTTGTTACATTACTGATTACATTCAAAACAGATTTCATACTTGCATGTATGATTATATTCATGCACTTATATGCTTGTACATGTAGACATATGCACATTCAAGTATTAACTGTTACAGAGCTTCCTGTTTCTTACTGTTGGAATGAATTGCGTTGTTTTAGATGCACCTTCCATGTCTGGAGTCAGTCCATCCTCCCAAATAGAAGAATACATCACACATTGGGTAAGTGTATTTTTTCTCCCTAAATTTGGCACACACACACACACACACACACACACACACACACACACACACCGCGCACACACACACATGCTTGTGCGCGCACGTGCGCACGCACACACGCACGCACGCATGCACACACACACTTGCTAACTGGGTGAGGATTAATTTGTTACATGCATACAAATCTGTTTCATTATAAACAATTACAAAGATTGATCCTGGACAACAGAAAAGCTTAAAGTACAGCAACAAAATCAAACACAAGGAATACAATCTGTGCATGCAACTCAGTTGTGGGTGCAAGGGATAGTGGGGAGGAGATAACTGAATGAGAGAGTGTATATTGCCATCAGTATGAGTGTGTGCAGAAGGACATGATTTAACAGTTTCCATTATTCAGTGTAATTTCAGTGGCAAAAGGGAGGGGATGTATTGTTACAAGCCCTAAAGATTTCCAACTTGCAAACAAGAAAACAGAAACTGAAAATGCTTAAATTTGCACTGTTTACAGAGACACCAGCTGCTCCAATTGGGCTGGGTTTCAAGAACAGAACAGCAAGGTCATCTCACACCAGGTTAACTTTTCTTTTCTTATGTTTTACATCACCCTCATGTGATTGGCACATCTGTTACGTAGAAATGTTCAAGCAAATTGTTTCAAAATTTAAGATCTCATCCTGACATTGTTCAAGTCAAGCATCGCATTCTATTTCATCAAAGTTAGATATATGTAATTTGCTAAAGCTTTGAATTCCTGTTGCAATTATAGGAAGCTGCCATCTGAAGTCAAGCAGTGAGTCTGTTTTTAAGAACAGAGAATGTGAATGCTTAGAAGAGAGTGCGAATGGAAAAAAAGAGAGAAAGACAAACAGATGAAGTCTATTCCAACAAATACATTGCTATCTGCAAACAAATAAGCAAAACCCATGTTCAGATTAATAGTCACTCTTCACCTCTGTACCATCCACCCAATTCCTCACTAAATGTACTGTGTATCTTTATGTGTATTAGCCCTCCCCTCACCTTCTTTCCCCCCTCCCCTGATCAAGGGAAACACAATTAACACTCTGCATCATGCCAGAGCTAGCTACCATGTATGTCTGCCTTCACAAAAGACTGGCAACCAAAAAGCTTTTGAGCCACCCTTTCATGGAAGACCATGTTACCATAATACATTTTCTTATCTGGGCCCAACATGAAGGTTCAACTAGCCTCTAGCTTCCTCTGTGAACCAGCATCCAGCTTCTTTCCTCAATGCCAACTTCATTGATCTTCTTCACGACAACTGTTCACCCCCCAAATCCTGCGCAGTTATCTCTCTTTTTAACATGCACATGCGCAAGTCCACTCATGTTAAACTGTCACTGTCTTCAAAACATCACGAGTCCGTTCTATACATTTTTCTATAACGTTAACAATCTTCCTCTTTTCTTTGAAAGTTTTACAGTTGATCAATTCATCTATCTGTCCATATTAACTGAAGGAAAATCAGGAAAAAAAAAAAAAAAAATGAGAGAGTCTCTTAAATTTTACAAGATTCCTTTTCCAAGAACTTTCAGCAGTCTCTTTGGAGAAGCTCCAGTTTTTGTCAAACAGTCTGCAATCTGTTGTTCATTGTTTGTCCACTGCACAGTTTGAACAAATCCATTTTCCACCATTTCCTTGATTCCACTGATCTCCAAACACAGTCTCGTCTCAGTCACAGATTTGTTGGAGTATATTGCATCATGCAGGGAATGACTGTCGGTGACACACACAAGTGCTGGATTTTGTTGTCCACTTAATTCTTCATACAATGTTGACAGAAAAACACCTGTCTATTCTGTCAGCCATCACCAGGTTTTCACCAGTCAGGGTACTGCGTACAACACGACAAATTTTCTTTGAATTCCAACAGATAGGTGTCACTTTACCATTTTCTCCAGTGATAAAGATCATGTGTCCTCCTTGTGTAGCTTCATCAGACAGATTTCCAAAAAAGGCATCACTGTATACAACCAAGGTGGGGCTTGCTCCAACATTTTGAAACTTCAGGCACACCTTTTCAGGTTTTAATTTTTTTGATAATTTTTTGGCTGTAACCAGATGTTCTACTTTGGAGTCTTTTACACTGGCTGCAAGCTTACATGCATCAAAGATAAAATCTGATCTGCTGTGTTTAGCTACCCATAAAATCTGACCAATCTTTGATCTCAAAGTTTGTTTTTCAATATCATTCAAAGGTGTTTCTTTCATTGATGATCCTGACTTATCAATGTCAATGAAACTGATATTGTCAGTGTATCTTTGTTGAGTCATTGTGATTTGTCCATCTTTGTGTCCAAGTTCCATGCCCAAATACTGAAATGCTTCAGTTTCTTCTTTGCCAAAATTGAAACTGTTTCTGATGGATGTTATCCCTTCATCTTCAGATTCCAGTGTCCCACCCCAAATGAAATCATCAACATGACAGGCCAAAATTCCTTTGGTTTTGTTTTCATCATCAAGCCTGTAGAATACTGCGGGGTCCACTTTTGACACTTTAGCTCCTTTCTTGACCCTTTGATACCAATGTAGAGATGCATCACTTAGAGCATACACACATTTCTGAAGATGCCATAACTTTCCTTTCGCTACAGCTTCTTTAGGGGGTTTTACATATATACCCCTGTTAATCTTTTCTCCTTGTAAGAAAGCAGTTTTGATGTCCATTGAATTTGGTATCCATTCTTTTTGACAGAACAACTGTAGAATTGAGTTCAAAGATTTTCTTGAACATGTTGGTGAATCTGGACATCTTCAACTCCTTTTTCTTCAAAACCTCTAGCAACAAGTCTTGCTTTTGGTACTAATTTTTCTGGTGTTTCTTTCAAAGGGCATGCCCATCTTGTGGACACACATGTTTGTCCTTCATCATCCACTTCTTCATAGACTTTTTTTTTTTTCCAATTTTCAAACTCTGTTTTCTTTGCTTCTGACCAAGATATATCATCCATAAAAATGTCTCCTGTTTGTTGAGTTAAAATTTCTAAATCTTCTACTGCTGATAAATCAACAGACTGACAGACACCCTCAAATTCAGGCTGCAAGTATTCCAGGTTGAACCAGTTTTTATTTCTTCCTGTTGCTTTTCCTGCTCTGCCTAACACTTTCGCTGATATCTTCTCTCCAGGCTCTTGACTTTTGTAACTTACAGTCTGTCCAGTTTTCATCTGAGAAAGTTGCGTTTGCTTGTCTTCTGTTTCTTGTGTTTTTCTTACTTCATGAATCGGATCCTTTTGTTCTTCAGAGTCACTTTCTGTTTCACTCCCGAGTTGTGAGTTGAGCCACCTCCTTCAAAACATCACGAGTATGCCAGACACATTTTTCCACAACGTTAACACAACATCATGAATATGCTTCAAATTTTGTATGCATGTTGGTAAAGATGAGTAGCTAATAAAAAAAAAAATCACACTGCAATTTTCAAGATTTCTTCTCTTTGTTCTAGGAGCGACATCGACAAGGGCCATAGGGCTGAAGGCTTGTCTCCTGACGAAGGGGAAACGTGCAGGCAGCAGACACACTGGCAGCTGAGTCGTTGAAGAGGAGTCGGTCGAGTACCTCCTTTTCAAACAGTGATTTGAGTGCTGAAATGGAAAAGAACAACGCCATGTTAGATATGATGAAAGAGAGAGAGATGAGAGAAAAAGAGAAACATGTGATGCACAAAGAGAGAGAGAGATGAGAGAAAAAGAGAAACATGAGTTGGGCAAAGAGAGAGAGACGAGAGAAAAAGAGAAACATGTGATGGACAAAGAGAGAGAGATGAGAAAAAAGAGAAACATGTGATGGACAAAGAGAGAGATGAGAGAAAAAGAGAAACATGAGTTGGACAAAGAGAGAGATGAGAGAAAAAGAGAAACATGTGATGGACAAAAAGAGAGAGATGAGAGAAAAAGATAAACATGAGTTGGACAAAGAGAGAGAGATGAGAGAAAAAGGGAAAAATGAGATGGACAAAAAGAGAGAGATGAGAGAAAAAGATAAACATGAGTTGGACAAAGAGAGAGATGAGAGAAAAAGAGAAACATGTGATGGACAAAAGAGAGAGATGAGAGAAAAAGAGAAACATGAGATGGACAAAAAGAGAGAGATGAGAGAAAAAGAGAAACATGAGTTGGACAAAGAGAGAGATGAGAGAAAAAGAGAAACATGTGATGGACAAAAGAGAGAGTTGAGAGAAAAAGAAAAACATGAGATGGACAAAAAGAGAGAGAGATGAGAAAAAAGAGAAACATGTGATGGACAAAGAGAGAGAGAGACGAGAGAAAAGGAGAAACATGAGATGGATAGAGAGAACGAACGAACAAATCTTTTTTAATGAGGGATAAAGAATAAGCACAATACAGGCTTTTTCACATCTTGCCCTCGATGAAGCAGAAAAAATAATGACAATATGTGACTTCAAAATCAACGAACCATCTAAATAGTGAAAAGAATATTAGCCTGAAGTACAAAAGGCAATCCAAAAATATGACAGTCAACCTTTCACACACACACACACACACACACACACGCACGCACACACAGAGAAAACAACTTTGCAAATACATTTAAAAAAAAAAAAAATAGAAGTAGAAGGAGAGAAATGAAGGACGTCAATGAAAGGTGGACAGGTGAACAGTATGTCATGACAAGATATAGAGAAGGGGTAACGAAGGAACACAAATGAACATTCAAATACATTTAATCATCATTTGTACTTGAATCCATACAATAATTTTGAAAACGTATAAAGAAGGTTATATGATGTTATCATTAGTCACACTGTTTAGGAAGCATAGCATCAGATATGAGAAGTATTGTTTTTTGAAAACGTTCAGACTAGAAATTACATTAAATGAAGACACTAGGTCATTCCACAAACACCACAGGAGTAAATGAGGCTAGATTTTAAAAAGATCAATCCTCGGTAGGGGTATCTGAATCTTTCTGACATTGCGAATCAGGTTCGTTTTAAATTTATTTTTCAAAGTTGGTGGTGCATGATTGGACATTATCTTGAACATGAAAATTGCTTTGTTATAAGTGAGTTTCCATTTTAGAGGCAAAATGTCTAAACGTTTATAATCAGAGGGAGTTACAGTTGCAGATTTGAGAAGAACGAGTTTCACAGCCCGTCTATGAAGACTGAAGAGTGGTATTAATACATTATAACTGGCCGAATCCCACAATGTAGAAGAGTAATTCAAATGAGATTCAATATATGAAGTAAAAAACAGCTTACGACAATGTTGTTAGCATGAAAGAGAGAGTGAGAGAGAGAGAGAGAGAGAGAGAGAGGAGAGAGAGAGAGAGAGAGAGGAGACGAGAGACAAGGAGAAACATGAGATGGACAAAGAGAGAGAGAGGAGAGAAAAGGAGAAACATGAGATGGACAAAGAGAGAGAGAGATGAGAGAAAAAGAGAAGTTTTACATGAGATGGAGAGAGAGAGAGAGAGAGAGAGAGAGAGAGAGAGAGAGAGAGAGGAGAGAAAGGAGAAACATGAGATGGAGAGAGAGAGAGAGAGAGGAGAGAGAGAGAGAGAGAGAGAGAGAGAGAGAGAGAGAGAGGAGAGAAAAGGAGAAACATGAGATGGAGAGAGAGAGAGAGAGAGAGAGGAGAGAGAGAGAGAGAGAGAGAGGAGAGGAGAGAAAGGAGAAACATGAGATGGACAAAGAGAGAGAGAGGAGAGAAAAGGAGAAACATGAGATGGACAAAGAGAGAGAGATGAGAGAAAAAGAGAAGTTTTACATGAGATGGATAGAGAGAGAGAGAGAGGAGAGAAAAGGAGAAACATGAGATGGACAAAGAGAGAGAGATGAGAGAAAAGGAGAGAAACATGAGATGGATAGAGAGAGAGGAGAGAAAAGGAGATACATGAGATGGACAGAGAGAGAGAGAGGAGAGAAAAGGAGAAACATGAGATGGATAGAGAGAGAGGAGAGAAAAGGAGATACATGAGGGTGGATAGAGAGAGAGAGAGAAAGGAGAGAAAAGGAGAAACATGAGATGGACAAGAGAGAAGAGAGAGAGAGAGAGAGAGAGAGAGAGAGAGAGGAGAGAAAAGGAGAAACATGAGATGGAAGAGGAGAGAGAGAGGAGAGAGAGGAGAGAAAAGGAGAAACATGAGATGGATAGAGAGAGAGAGAGGAGAGAAAAGGAGAAACATGAGGAGAGAGAGAGAGAGAGAGAGAGAGAGGAGAGAGAGAGAGAGAGAGAGAGAGAGAAATGGAAACATGAGATGAGAGAGAGAGGAGAGAAAAGGAGAAACATGAGATGGACAAAGAAAGAGAGAGAGAGAGAGAGAGAGAGAGAGAGAGAGAGAGAGAGAGAGGAGAGAAAAGAAGAAACATGAGATGGATAGAGAGGAGAGAAAAGGAGAAACATGAGATGGACAAAGAGAGAGAGATGAGAGAAAAAGAGAAGACGAGAGAGAGAGAGAGAGAGAGAGAGAGAGAGAGAGAGAGAGAGAGAGAGAGAGAGAGAGAGAGAGAGAGAGAAAAGGAGAAACATGAGATGGACAAAGAGAGAGAGAGGAGAGAAAAGGAGAAACATGAGATGGACAAAGAGAGAGAGGAGAGAAAAGGAGAAACATGAGATGGACAAAGAGAGAGAGAGAGGAGAGAAAAGGAGAAACATGAGATGGATAGAGAGAGAGAGAGAGAGAGAGAGAGAGAGAGAGAGGAGAGAGAGGAGAGAGAGAGAGAGAGAGAGGAGAGAAAAGGAGAAACATGAGATGGACAAAGAGAGAGAGAGGAGAGAAAAGGAGAAACATGAGATGGATAGAGAGAGAGAGAGAGAGAGAGAGAGGAGAGAAAAGGAGAAACATGAGATGGACAAAGAGAGAGAGAGGAGAGAAAAGGAGAAACATGAGATGGACACAGAGAGAGAGATGAGAGAAAACGAGAAATATGTGATGGACAAAGAGAGAGAGAGACAAGAGAAAAGCGAAACATGTGATGGACAAAGAGAGAGAGAGAGAGAGAGGAGAGAAAAGGAGAAACATGAGATGGATAGAGAGAGAGAGACGAGAGAAAAGGAGAAACATAAGATGGATAGAGAGAGAGAGAGATGATGACGTACCAGCCGCCATGGCGAAGTGGTTAGCGTCGCGGACTCCCGGCTGGGAGGTCGTGGGTTCGAATCCCATCAGAGTCATGTGGGTTTTTCTGCCCTGACCGGCTCCTACCCAGAGTTGAGTTTGCTGCGGACTCAGTTGGGAAGACTGGGACCACACAGTCGAGTTTCATCCACTTAATGGATGCGTTTCTGGGAGTGTTGCTCAAATTTCCTGACCAACACTGCAGGTGCCTGTATCTCTCGGGCCTGGTTGATGCCGGGATAATTATGAAAGGAAGCGTAGAGTACAGCCCTGTCCTGTAGTCTCAGACCGAAATGGAAATCCGTAGCATCATCTTAATCATCCTCATTCTCATCGATCAGCATTAAAAAAAAAAAACATGTCTCAAGTTCTGTGGCCCTTCATGCCCTGCTCTCATGGTGACCTCAGTTTCGATGTCCTCTCCACGTCTGTGGCCTTGGTTTGGTTCCGTCGGGGTCACCGGTATCGGCGAGTCCATGGGGGGCTGTCGTTGGACGGACGTGGTGGCGCCCTCCAGAAGGAGAGCTCACTCATGACGGCTCCGCGACTAAGCAATTATTGTCGTCAGTAGGGGGCTTAGTAGGTGGTGTCCTGCATATGTCAGATCAGAACAGGCGCCACTGAACACCACCGAAGTGACTCGGCAGCAGTGCAGTGTATCCTCCGGTGGGTTGCCTCTTGACGACTTGACATTGACTGCTCCCTGTGGATTGCCGGTGCGGGGCTGTGGCGGGGCCGACCGGCTGTGGCTGTGGACAGGGTGTTGGAATGAGCGGTGTGGGTGCACTGCCTCTGAGGTGGTGCAGAGGTGGGGACAGCAAAAAAAAAAAAAAAGAAAAAAAAAAGAGAGAGACGAGAGAAAAGGAGAAAAATGAGTTGGACAAAGAGAGAGAGATGAGTGAAAAAGAGAAACATGTGATGGACAAAGAGAGAGAGACAAGAGAAAAAGAGAAGCATGTGATGGACAAAGAGAGAGAAGAGAGACGAGAGAAAAAGAGAAACATGTGATGGACAAAGAGAGAGAGAGAGGAGAGAAAAGGAGAAACATGAGATGGATAGGAGAGAGAGAGGAGAGAAAAGGAGAAACATGAGATGGATAGAGAGAGAGAGGAGAGAAAAGGAGAAACATGAGATGGATAGAGAGAGAGAGAGATGAGAGAAAAGGAGAAACATGAGATGGACAAAGAGAGACGAGAGAAAAGGAGAAACATGAGATGGACAAAGAGAGAGAGAGAGAGGAGAGAAAAGGTGAAACATGAGATGGATAGAGAGAGAGAGAGAGAGAAAAGGAGAAACATGAGATGGATAGAGAGAGAGGAGAGAAAAGGAGAAACATGAGATGGATAGAGAGAGAGGAGAGAAAAGGAGAAACATGAGATGGATAGAGAGGAGAGAAAAGGAGAAACATGAGATGGATAGAGAGAGAGAGACGAGAGAAAAGGAGAAACATGAGATGGAAGAGAGAGAGAGAGAGAAAGAGAAGAGAGAGAAGAGAGAGAGAGAGAGAGAGAGAGAGAAACACTAAATGGACCAAGAGAGAGAGATGAGAGAAAAAGATAAACATGAAATGGAAAAAAAAGAAGAAAGAAACGAGTTTCTTTCTACTGATGCATGGGTAAACCATTGATTTCCGGGAATAGGCCGGAGGACGTCCGGGAAAGACCGGAGGACACTGTGAAAGACCAGAACCAAGGGCTCTGTGGGCTGGCTCCCCACTTTGCCTTCAATATGTGGCTACTAAGTACAAAAAGAAAAGATGCTCCCAGGATTCACCAAAAGGGGGAGAAAATGATGAATCCATCGGTGCTCAACCAATCACGACTGCAAATCCCAAACAGACTATGAACATGGACCAAATGGAATATCCATGTGTCTGTGGAAAGCGTTTCGCTACCACCCGTGGCATGAAGATCCACAGAACAAAGATGGGATGTGTGAAGACTCATCTGAATGAGCAGCAGCGCACTGCATCAGCAGATAAGACGTCGGAAGACCAAGGCCAGGATTTAAACCACAGTGCCAAGGACATCTACGCTGTTGGTTCGGATGAGGAATTTGCACAGGCCCTTGATGCCAGGTGCCTGAAACTCAACCTGCCACGAGCAAACGAAACTGAAGATTGGGAGAAACTGGATGCACAAATCGTCCAAAGACTCAATGCACTGATAGGGAAAAGCACCCTGGAACACAAACTAGCCACATTTGGGGGCATTGTGTATGCCACATGTAGAGACGCCTATGGAGCAAAACTACCCAAAGAGAAAACACCTCCAAAGAAATCCAGACGCCAAGAAGAGATGGACAAGATCAGGGTCCAAAAGAAAAACCTCAAGAAGCAAATGAAGACCGCACTGCCAGCTGAAAAACAAGGCTTGGAAAAACTCTGGAAAGACCTGAAAGCAAAACACAGCGCCCTCAGCAAAGCGGAATCTGCGAGGAAGAGGAAGAGCAAAAAGAAGAAGACACAAGAGCGCTTCTTCAGAAACCCCTTCCAGTTTGCCAGAACACTGTTTGAACAGCCAAAATCTGGGACCCTAAGTGTGGACAAAGGAGTTCTTGAGCAGCATCTGAGGAAAACATACTCTGACTCGCAGAGCAAAGCACCACTTGACATTCAAGGTCTGGTGTGGCCAACCAACCCTGAGGAACAGTTCAATGACAAGCCTCCAACGTTGGCGGAAATCAAGAAGGTGGTCGACAAAGCCAGAGCCAAATCATCACCAGGGCCAAACGGAATACCTTACCAGCTATACAAGAAATGTCCCAAGGTGCTGGAGTGGCTCCACAGGCTGCTGCGATCAGCTTGGCGAAACCAGAAGATCAGCGACCAGTGGATGACGGCAGATGGTGTGTACATCCCCAAAGAGCAAAACTCAAGTGACATCAGCCAGTTCAGGCCAATATCACTACTGAACGTCGAAGGGAAAATCTTCTTCTCTGTCATGGCAGCAAGGCTGACCAAGTACCTCATGGAAAACAAGTACTTGGATGTGTCAGTCCAGAAAGGTGGCATCCCAGGTGTAGTTGGCTGTGTAGAACATGCCACAATGATCTGGGACGCAATCCAAAGAGCAAAAACAGAAAAGAGAGACCTGGACGTAGTGTGGCTTGATCTGGCAAACGCATATGGATCTGTACCCCATGAGATGATACAGTTGGCTCTTGAGATGTACCATGTGCCAAAGAACATCCGCGACATGCTCAAGAAGTACTTCAATGGCTTCTCAATGTGGTTCTCTACCAAGGAGTACACAACAGACTGGATCAACTTGGAAGTGGGCATTGCAATGGGCTGTGCAATTTCCCCAATACTGTTCGTGTTGGCAATGGAAGTCATCTTGAAAGCAGCAACAAGCAACGCAAGACAAACAGACCGTGGAGATGGACACAAGATGCCCCTCTCAAGGCCTTCATGGATGACACTACAGTGATTTCATCCAGAGAACACGAGACACGAGACATGTGCTGGAAAGGCTGGACGACATAGTTGCCTCATCCAGAATGAAGTTCAAGCCAAAGAAATCATGGAGTCTCTCACTGAGGAAAGGAAAAGTAGCCGAATCTGTGGTCTTCAGTGTTGCCAACCAGGCCATTCCAACAGTCACAGAAGAGCCAGTCAAGAGCCTTGGAAGATGGTATGATGATACGCTGAAAGACACACAACGAGCAAAAGAAACCAAACAGATGTCGGAAGAAACCAAACAGATGTCGGAAGAAGGCTTGGAAACCACTGACCAGTGTGGGCTCCCTGGCAAATACAAGGTCTGGTGTCTGCAGTTCATGCTGATACCAAAGCTCCTATGGCCTCTGATGATATACAACATCTGCACCAGCACAGTGGAGGCAATGGAAACCAAAATCAACAAGTTCACAAGGAAATGGCTTGGTGTCCCACCCTGTCTGACTGACATAGCGCTGTACTGTCACCAAGCAAAGCTGAAACTACCACTGAAATCCATCCTGGAAGAATACAAAGCAGGAAAGATCAGACTTCAAAGCATGCTGGAGGACTCAGGAGACAAGGTGGTAGAAGCAATCAAGCCCCAGCTGAAGACAGGCAGAAAATGGAAAGTTCAAGAGGCGATGGATTCTGCAAAAGAAAGTCTCAAGATCAGAGAAATAACAGGACACACACAGACCAACAGACAAGGACTGGGGGTGACCAAAACTGAATGGTGGTCAAAGGCCAAAGGAAAAGCCAAAAGAGACATGATGATTCAGGAGATGAGAAAAGAAGAAGACCAAAAAAGACTCCAAACAGCAGTCCAGCAGAGCCAACAAGGGCAATGGACAACGTGGGAGAATGCACTCCAAAGAAGTCTCACTTGGAATGACATTTGGCACATGGCCCCTCTCAGGATCAGCTTCATTCTCAAAAAAAAAAAAAAAAAAAAAAAAAAAAAAAAAAAAAGCTTCATTCTCAGAGCTGCATATGACCTTCTGCCCTCAAATGCAAACCTGGTGAAGTGGGGAAAAACAGACGATCCTGCATGCCCCCTCTGCCATGAAAAACAAACAGTGGAGCATGTCCTAAGCTCATGTAAAGTAGCCCTGGCTCAAGGAAGGTACACATGGAGGCACAACCAAGTGCTCAAAGAGATTGTACAAGTAGTCTGGGCTAGTACCAACACCACAAAAGGGAAAATCAGGATTCCAAAAGCACCCGCAACATTCGTCACGGCAGGAGGCAGCAAATCATGGCCAAGAACAACAGTGCCACTCAGAACATGCAGGCAGAGTCTGCTGGATGGGGCAGATGACTGGGAGTGCACTGCAGACCTCCCAGAATGGAAGAGTCACCCAGAGATCATCAGCAAGAGTGGCATGAGACCAGACATAGTAGTCCACTCTCAGTCAACCAAGCAGCTGATCATGATCGAGCTCACGGTGCAATATGAGAACAGAATGGAGGCAGCTCAAATCTACAAGACTGAAAAGTATGCTGATCTGGCAAACAGCCTGAGGAGAGAAGGCTATCAGGTCAAAGTCCTCACTGCAGAAACTGGAGCTAGAGGGTTTGTAGGAACGTCTGCATACACCCTCATGAAACAGCTCTCAGTTGCAGGGAGGGAAAAAACCAGAACCCTGAAAGCAATGGCAGAAGCGGCAGAGAGGTGTTCAAGCTGGATCTGGTTAAGGAGGAACAAAAGTGAACTTCATAAAGCTTAAATTTCCTAAAAATATCAGGTGTCCCTGTGGCTCAGTGGTTAGAGTGCGAGTCATTAAGTGGAAAATGAGCATGTCCAGAAGGTCACGGGTTCGAATCCCAGCCATGGCTCGTCCCAAGATGGGGAAAAAAAAAAAAAGGGCAGCAGAGGGACATCCGGAGTCATGAACCGGGTGTGGCCCAACCCCCCTAGAGTGTCAGGAGATAAGGGCCGAAACACTTGCTTGAAGGGGGCTTCTCTTCTGAGGACTCTCTGTTGCCACGCTTTCCACGAGTTTCTTTCTACTAAGTATATGTCTGAGAAGCAGAGGAGAGCAAGGCATGGAGTAAATAATATGAAATTATATGTAAAAGATTGTCAGAAAAAATGGAGACAAACAAAATGAAGAAAATAACATGGAACATGTGAACTTGTGGTTTACACTTGAAGGAACCATAGTGTGAAAGTGTTAGTGATGAGAAGGATCGTATTACAACATTGACAGCACAGTTTCTGTAATGTTAGCTGTGGGAGAGGGTAATGGAGTGTCATAGTGTTTGGAATATGAATCTAATGTTGGTGGTGTGCATTTCAGCCTTGCATGTGGATACTGGAGACCAGGCAGAAAAAGGAAAGAAAGTGTAAACATGAAAGGCTATTATGTATGTCTGTGTGAACACAATGTTGAAGATGTAGCGTTCAGACAAATTTAACATGATGTATGCTCCTTTTCTCCCATTTAAACAGCAGAACATTTGTGTTGCTCTGCAATGTTTGTAAGTTTCTCTTTAAACAATGCCTACATCCCTCTGTATGGTATTTGTCGATAGGTAAATCTGCAAAACAGACAGGCAAGTGGTTTGTTTGTGTCAATGTAGTACTCACTTTCAGAGGAAGTAGTTGTGAATGACCTGTGTGGTTGGTTTGTTTCAAGGTAGTACTCACTTTCAGGTGAAGTAGTTGTGAATGACCTGTGTGGTTTGTTTGTGTCAATGTAGTACTCACTTTCAGGTGAAGTAGTTGTGAATGACCTGTGTGGTTTGTTTCAAGGTAGTACTCACTTTCAGAGGAAGTAGTTGTGAATGACCTGTGTGGTTTGTTTCAAGGTAGTACTCACTTTCAGAGGAAGTAGTTGTGAATGACCTGTGTGGTTTGTTTCAAGGTAGTACTCACTTTCAGAGGAAGTAGTTGTGAATGACCCGTGTTCGCACTGCAGCACCAGCAGCCCTCCGTGCTCTTTCAGTCAGTGCAGGGTTTTCATTGTCATCGTCTTCATCTTCCTCCTCCTCCTCCGCTTCCTTCTCTTCGTCATCAGGTGGTTCTAAGTTCAGTGATGTGGCCCGATTGTGCAACATCATGCAGACTCTGATGATTTTGCAGGCTTTGGGTGGATCAACACAAAGTTGTCTCAGGCAGTTCCATCGTTTCTTTAAAACCCCAACAGCCCTTTCTACCGCTGTTCTGGCTGAGCTGTGGCAGAAGTTGTAGCGCATTTCTCCTTGTGAGTTGGGGTTGGGGATTGGTGTCATGAGCCATTCTCTTTGCATGTAGCCACTGTCTCCCAGAGGGAAGCCTGTCGGTGATCTGTTGACGCCTTTGAACTGCTCAAACACCTCACTCTCTCTCAATATTCTGGCATCATGCACACTGCCTGGCCATCGTGCAACGCAGTTCCAGAACATGAGATCAGCGTCACAGATCACCTGTAAAACATACATGTGTGCTACATCAGTTCATTATGAAAATGACTGTACGCAAATGAAAATGTTCCTCAGCCACATTTTCATTTTATTTTAATTGCCATGCAGTTGAACTGCTAATTTGGCAATGTTTGAAGTTGAGCACATTTCAGCACATTTTCACCTGCAGGTAAAGAGTGAAAGTTTTCTTTTTGCTGAAAAGAGGGTTATGTACTATGTTGTAATGTATCTATAGACAGAGGGATAGCACAGGGAAATTTCCCATGTTAGTATTAAAATCTCACAAGTTTTATGCTTTGTCAAAAACATGTGAGAACTTTGGAACATGTATGTTAGTGATTTAAAAACTTTGACTGCGTGTGTATTTAAAGCGGGGGTAGGTGATTGTGTTGTGCTGTGGGTAGGGATAATAAGTGAATCTACAGTACAAACATGACCAAAAAACAGAAAAAAAACCCCAGCACAGCTGATATGTGAAAACATTTCAAACAACAAGCAAGCTACACAGCTCAAACTTGATTTTGTTTTGTGTGTAGGGGTACATTTTTGCACCTCAAACAATACATTAGAAATACTACACAACCATTTGTTCAGATTGCACAAATGTCCCACCAGGAAAATAAAAAAAGAAGACTTTTGAAGGATTGGTTGTTTTTATCTCCTTATTTCTTTTTAACATTCTCTTTTGTTGAATCCCTATACTTTTGTTTTGGTAATGAAAATTTGCACTGTTGCTTGGTTGAATTTGCATGCAAGTTTGTTTTGTTGACTTCATTGTGATCCTTTTTTTTCATGTTTATGACTTGTTGCATTCCGTTTCCTCAAACTAGTTTGTATATTTTCTTTTGTTGACTTCATGATGTTCATGTTTATGACTTGTTGCATTCCGTTTCCTCAAACTAGTTTGTATATTTTCTTTTGTTGACTTCATGATGATCACTTTTTTTTGGGTCAAATTCATGATGATCCTTTTTTTTTTTTTTGGTTATGTAAATGAATTGTTAATTTCTTTCATTCTGTTTCCTCCAGTAATGTATCATTCATGCATTAAAGGATTTGTATCAATGTTAATGATTCAGAGACTTTCCCTTTGTATGATGGTACTTTTCATTTTCTGTTCTCAGTGTTTCACATGCCACACACCACACATTCCATTATCATTTTGTCACAATACTAAAGACTAAATGTTCATCAACTCCATATCAAGAACTTGGCTTTCATTATCTATATATCTATTTATCTATCCATCTTTTGCTACCTTTGTATCTGATTCTGTCAACCTAGTGTGTATATCTGAAGAGGTTGGAGGTGATAAGACACCTGCATTAGGAGAGAGAATTTGAAGAGAGTGCACATCCACATTTTCCTAATCAGTTGATGCCAAGTTGTGCAACTTGAAAGTGCACAAGTTCCTAGACACATTTCACAGAATCAATAAAATGCCTTTATAGTCGTCATAAGCTGATACTGATAGAACATGGTGCTTTATGAAGGCACACAATACAATAGTTGGGATCATCCGACCCTGTTTAAACCCACCTCCTTACACATTTGGAAAAGAATTCTCTGTCCACAATTGACTAAACTTTGTATTTATTCATTCTTTTGGTCATTTGCTATTTTTCTTCCCAGTATCCAAGAAGAAATGAAGACAGTAGTTCAAAATGCATCTGTTAATTACAAGACACCCTCACAACATGCTAAACTAACATATGTAGTTAGACACAACATATACACACATGCCACCTGGAACTGCATGCAACTAAGGAGAAAAAAGGGGTGAGGTGGGGTGTGTGTGTGCTGAAGAAATTCATAAATCTTACATAATACTTTCCATTTTAATAGTTAAGCATCAACACTAATTTATATAATTAATATATATATTGTATATATATGTAGTTCAAAATGATGCTCTCTTGTTGTCCTGAGCTCCGCACCTTGTAGAATTCACTTAAGTAAAAACGGGAGACGGTAAAATACAAGAATAAAAACAACAGTCTTTTCATGTCTCAGACTTGTATTTTTAACAAATTTTGGCAGTTAAAAGCTTCATCTGGCCAAGGCACAATGACAAAAGCCTCATATCAAGTAAAGTGACATATTGTTGATGGTGAATTACTATTCAGGTAAAATCAGGTAAAAAGAGGTCAACAACTGTTGCATGCAAGGCAAAAATACACACATCCATAGGCCCTCCACACAAACACAAACACAGACACACATGTATATATGACAGAGTATGTGGGAGGGGGCGGGGGAGGGGGGGGGGGGAAGAGGCAGAGAAAGGGGGGGGGGGGGAGGGAGAAATGAAAGGTATGGGGGGGGGGGGAGTGGAGGGGGGATGAAGCTAGTGGTATATAAAGTAATGCTGACACAACTTCATGCTGACTTTGAGTGATCCACGATCTAAGCCGTAGTCTCAACAAAATATAGGCTGCTATAAAAGTCCATGTACCATCACTTCTGTGCAATCTGACTGCTCACACAGGAGACTGTAGAACACAATGAAACGGGTATTATGAGGTAAAACAGGAGAGCCTTCTAATAGTTCTATCCACCTGGTGATCCTATGTACAACAAAGTAAACACATATAATTTATAACACAGCCTCTGGCTACACGCTGCAATATATGTGTACATACTTTAAAATAAAAGTAAAACTCGACAACAAAAGCAACAAAGAAGTTGATACATAATAACTGTGGTGATTGCATTAATTAAGAAACTATAAACATGACGATGACAAAAGTTATACCTGTTGAACTGTCTGTCACATAAGATTTCATCAAAACAAAATATGACATTAAAAAAATGTCATCAACAGATTAGACCCCAAAACAAAAGAAAGAAAAAATAAGCATTAGGCAAAGCACTTTATCAAAGATGGAGTAGAGAGGCATTAAAAAAGATTTCGACACAACAAAAAAGGTATTAAAAAAAAGGTTTCATCAAAAAGAAATTAAAAAGGCCATGCCTTTAAGTTTAAAGCTAGCTAAAAAAGACTATCTGTTTGAAAAGTCTGTGTGTATAACTTAACAATGACCCAGGATCAAGACACAAGTCTTATGGTACTGTAGAGGCACTGGAGCTCAAACATATAAATCAGGTGAAAAATCACAGGCCTTTTAAAATTTCTAGAGCTTAGGTAAAGTGTACAATTATAAACACTTGACATCTTTTTTGCTTTGCTTTTCCCCTTTGATAAATTTAAACCAGATCATCTATATTTCTCTCATTCAACATAAAAGTATTTTCTTTTCCTTAGAAGAGGACCTTCTCTCCCTCTAACCGCTCCCCCCCCCCCCCCCCCCCCCCTCCAAAAATCCACCTCTCCAGCTTGTTGCGGAATCATAAAAGATTTGAATATATAATATTTTGTTCTTGTTATACATTTTTTTTTCTTTTTTCTTACCATTTTAATGTCCACTAAGAGCAGAGCTGAGCTGAAACTTGCTTGCAACACACACACACACACGCACAATATATATGTGTGTGTGTGTGTGTGTGTGTGTGTGTGTGTGTGTGTGTGTGTTGTGACTGTATGAATGGTACACAAATACCTGCAAAGACAAAATAGGAAAAGTTTTGTTTAAAGCCCAGAGACTTCACAATGTAACTGAACACATGTTTTCTTCACTGTACTACAAGGAAATGATAAATAAAAACACTGATACAGAGGTCAGTCTGCATGTATGTTTGCAGTCATTCAATCATTGTGCATTACACAGTATGACAGTTACACTACAGGCATATGGTTTTGTGCAGATGCATTTCATGCTTTCATCAAACTATACACAAATTTATGCACACATTCGACAACCTACAACATGCACACACTGAAAACCATACACATTCAATATGCGCACTATCTAAACTACCAATCTGTATACCCTCAGTCAGTAACAAATTTGTTCATCCAATCTGATTTTCACTCTATCAAACTAGTAAAACGCACTCTTCCACAAATACCATATATATATATATGCAACACTGCAATCATTCCTTATCTCTCCCCATACCTCCTCCTAATATAACTTTAGAGACAAAAGCAAGCAAACACACACACACACACACACACACACACACACACACACACACACACATGACACACACACACACAGTGACACACACACACACACACCAGTGACACACACACACACAGTGACACACACACAGTGACACAACACACACAGTGACACACACACACACACACACACACACTCCCCTCTCTCTGTGTCATTTTTTACACTTACCTGCACATTGATGGAATGGAAATTCTTTCTGTTCACATATTCTCGCTCTGGGTAGGCATCCCCACTGGGTGCCTGGATTCAAATCTGAGTGCCATCAATGGCACCGATGGCATTGGGGAATCCAATCGTTTTGTGCGCTCAGCATCTTGCTGTGTTGGCTGAACAACCCAGTCCGGCACTCTCTGATACAGCACATCAGTCACTTGTTTTATGGCCCGGCACACAGTTGACTGATGCACACCTATCAGCTCCCCACAGATGTCTTAAAACGTACCACTCGCATAACATCTCAGCGCTGTCATCACTTATAACAGCGGTGGAAGAGCTCCAAGTCGATTCGCAACTTCAATGTCAGCTGCAATTTCATCTGTGATTTCCAAGATGTCATTTCTCTGAAATCTAAACCTTTGATATAGTTCTACGTCATCAAATTTTTCAAAAGGGTGAGTCCTGTCTCTGCAAGTCCTATTTCTGCACAGATTTCGTCAATTTCTCCGTCGATAAAAGATGATGTCTGCCATTTTTGTTCCGTGTTTTTTTTATCCTTATTCGGGTTGGAAAAGACCACATAAAGTTATTCCCGGATAAGGTTTTAGGAATAGCCTATTCATCGTCATGCATCCCAATTTCTGCCCCTGTTCTTTTCGAATAGTGGGTATTTCCTGCTCATCCCGAATAAGCGGTGTCATGCATACCACCCCAGCCTGTGGATCAGTTTACCCTGCCGTGTCTGCTTCATGATAGACTGTGCACCCTGTGTCTGTCCAGTGATGTAACGCTGTGCATGACACCGACCACCCTGTGTCTGTCCAGTGATATAATGCTGTGCATAACACCGACCACCCTGTGTCTGTCCAGTGATGTAACGCTGTGCGTAACACTGACCACCCTGCCTGTCCGGTGTTGACACTTTTTCGTCCTGTGTCTGTCCAGTGTTGACACTTTTTCATCCTGTGTCTGTCCAGTGTTGACACTGTTCATCCTGAGTCTGTCCAGTGTTGACACTGTTCATCCTGAGTCTGTCTCGTGTTAAAAGACTAAAGTTGAGTCTGTGTCAGTCTAGTGTGTACCAACACCTTTGGGCCCATGCGCTCAGCGTGTTGGCAATGCTGTCTGTATCAGTCTAGTGTGTACCAACACCTTTGGGCCCATGCGCTCAGCATGGTGGCAATGCTGTCTGTGTCAGTCTAGTGTGTACCAACACCTTTGGGCCCATGCGCTCAGCGTGGTGGCAATGCTGTCTGTGTCAGTCTAGTGTGTACCAACACCTTTGGGTCCATGCGCTCAGCGTGGTGGCAATGCCAAAAGGCGACTCAGCCAGCAGTCGGTACGACACTGAAAGTGTTCTTGGCAGTGTTGTGTAGCCAAGTGTCAGACTGCCAATCCCTTCTCAGATTTTATCTCTTATGGCTTACCATGTCATGAACTGACTACAGCGACCACAGGCTTTTCGAGCAACTGGTCATTTTACAAACAACGAGTCAGACCATATCATCATACCACAGTCCACTTGAGAAGTTGAAGGTGGTCCTGAAAAGGACCTGGATGAAGAAAGGATGGGAGGGCTGGCAAAGAGCGACTTAAGCACACTCCCCACGGATACGGCGTGCCAGCTGGATGTCCTTGGGCATGATGGTCACACGCCTGAAGAGGCTGGCACACTGGTTGGCGTCCTCAAAGAGTCCGATCAGGTAGGCCTCGCAGGCCTCCTGCAGGGCCATGATGGCGGAGCTCTGGAAACGCATGTCTGTTTTAAAGTCCTGGGCGATCTCACGGACCAGACGCTGGAAGGG
>CM065723.1:6118677-6136177 GCA_033310375.1 Conus canariensis | reverse complement strand
TATCTCCCCTGCGCTTTACTCGATACTCGGAGGAGGTGCCCGAAAGAGGAAACATGGATGGCCTCCGCAAAAGTGATCAGTGGGTACCATCCTTTTGGGCCTCTGGGATCCCACAATGAGGTAGGTGCCAGGTCACCGTGATCCGGGTTCCCGGGGTGATGATTTGATGGATTAAAACAGTAAGTTCATAAAAAATTCGGGTATGATTGTAAGATTTGTTGTTGTTTTTTAATGGCTAAAACGGCTGATATGGAGTCGGTGAAATGACTACACTGTGTGGGCTGTGCAGCAGGTTGTTGGTCGCCTGACACTGACCGTTCACATCAGTGTCCAGAGAAGATCTGCCACCCCTCCCTTGGCGTTCTCAGCTATTCCACACTTACAGCGAACTCGTGAAGCCGCCCTCATGCGGCACTGCGCTGATCAGTCTGACGGTACTGAGCTGCGCAAAGGAAACGAACAACAGCGGCTCGCCGCCGAGCGACAATCTGTCCAGTATACTCAGGCATTGGCGTGGCGGCGGCGCAGTTCGCTGCGAGTGTGGCATTGTAGCGGACACCGAGAAAGAGGTGGCAGATCTCCTTTGAAGGACACTGATGTGAGAGGTCAGTGTTGGGCGGCGCAGTCAACCTTCAAGCCATAATATGGATGACGACGAGTCTAGCCTGTGTCGCCGGGGACGGCTCCTGGGGATGTGGGCAATCACCGATGGAGCGCTGCCTGACTTTGATTACCGTGGCCTGGGATCCTATGCTTTTGAGGCCAGGCAGACATGGGGCACTCCTTATGGGGTCAGGCTGAAAAATTGCCCTCTCGGCCGCAGTCTACGTGTACCCGCCGAATTTTAGGGACTCGTGCAGCGCTCCAGCGACTTTCGGCCTGCTCCCTCCTTGAGGCGGCCTCACGCGGCACAGGGTCATCACCACCCAAGCAGGAAGAAGGCCGCTCGGTGGTCCTGAAGACAGCCTTTTGGTTGGGGAAAAGAAGTCAAATACACCAACGCCCATCGTCGGCCGACCAACAGCCGAAATTGAACCAAAGTTCAAGAGGAACAAGAGCTCGGAGAGAGAAATACGACGGCCCCACACGCAACTAGCCCCACTACTGCCTGCGACAACAGTTGCCACAGAAGATGCAGACCCACGTCTGCAAGTGCACCGTGTCCTTAAGGGCCTCAGGCCGATAGGACATAAATCTCACCCATGAATGAATGGAAATGGCAGCGTGCTGTCCCCTCGACCAATCAACAAATCATGCCTGTTTAGTTTATTGTCTGTATGAACATGAGTATTTACCAGTATATAATGGATGTAAATGATATGGTAGTCATTCTACGTCTATTTTAGGTGATGAAGACTGGTACCATGTTTAATTAATGACGCTCTCTATATTATCTTAGCAATATTTTTTTTAAAATTAATTGCGTGACTGGTGGTGTATTAGCACCCTCCCCCCTCCCCCTCGTCTGCACCACGTGATGTACATGATAATAATGACAATTAGAACAATCTACATTCAAAGTTGCACACACAAATAACCGAAATTTTGCAACTTTTAAATAACATTGAAAACAAAGCTGTACATTTCATTGGTCCTTCCATTGCGAGGCTGTCCCACACTTACAAAGAAAGCATCAACGCGTTTGCTTGGTGCCTAAAAAAAACCACCAAAAAGAAAAAAAAAAAAAAAAAAAAGAGAATTCTACACATATTGTTATTACCGTAATTTTATATCAGCGCTCATTAAATACAAGTAACAAATCACAGTTTTATCATCATCTATTATACTTTCCTTCCAGCCCAAAAAACAATTCTATTTTAGGTGTCAATCTTATATCGCCCTCCACCTTTCTCCCCTCCCTCCTTCATTCCTCGCTCATTCTCCCATCTTCAGTTGAATCCAATGTCCCAAATGTCCTGTGTCTGCAGGATGGAAGACGTAAAGCACACCATTAGGCGCACTTGTCATTTCTCTCGACAGAGCGAGCGAGCGTACGTGGTGAACCATGCCACCTAAAGTGAGTCCTGAAGGCGCCAAAAGGCCGGCAAGGCCAAGGCCGTCCGCACCAGGGACAAGAAGCACAAAACGAAGAGGACGGAGAGCTATGCCACTGACATCGACTTGGTGCTGAAGCATGTGCACCCGGACACGGGTATCTGCAGCAAGGCCATGTATATCATGAACAGCTCCGTAAATGACATCTTTGAGAGAATCGCCGCCGAAGCTTCCAGGCTGGCCTATTACAACAAGCACTCTACCATCAGCAGCCACCAGATCCAAATGGCTGTGCGCTTGCTGCTGCCAGGTGAACTGGCCAAGCACGCTGTCAGCGAGGGCACCAAGACGGTGACCAAGTACACCAGCAGCAAGTAGATGCGTCTGCTTGCCCCCCCCCCCCCCCCCCCCCTGCCAAACAGGCCGTTTTCAGCGCCACCCATTTTCCTGGTTCTGTCTCGTTGCTGAAGAGTCGTTGCCTTTTCTTACCTGTTGACAGAAAGACAAACCCACAATCCACCAAGCACGAGCAAAAGCAAAAAGCAAAGCGAAGTAAACAAGAATGTGGAGCAGTCGTGTTACTCTAAATATAATAATAGTCAAGAAGCGTTGTTACAACGTGGTGCATGCATGCATTTCACGTGTAAAGAAGGGCCCTATTTGTCACCAATGGAGACTGATCTGTTGGATATTTGCTATGAAAATCAGTGCTCTTTGCACACAATTTGAAATGTTATTTTCAGGTTGATGTTTGGTTTGGTTCCCTGTTGTTTTCAGTAGGTGGCTGCAGCAGTCTGTTTTAACTGTTTGTTGCAATGTGGCTTGAAAAATGTTGTGGAACAGCATTTACATGGAAGAGTGCAACTCAAACTGTGTACAGGTTACGTGGTTCAACATACGTAGCATCTAGGCTGATGATCATAATGGAGTGAGCAGTGGAGTGGATTTGAATTGGAAATGAAGTGGCACATGATTTGACAGATATTTAAGGGTGGAAAGAAATCCGTTATATAGAACAGGTGGTATCCAATCGTGGCGACTCTGGCAACAGCAGTTAGGCACAGACACAGCTGAGAAATGACTGGCATAATAACGTCCAGCACTTTCACAAACTCACCAATGTGTGTGATCTTTTAACATCCGTAACTAAAAGTGTCATTCTGATTTTTGAAACAAAATTCAGAATACGGACACGTTCATGTAACGCTTTCACAAAACTGCGCATATTTTTTTTCCATTATTGTACATTCCCTTTTGCCTGTCAGAAGAAAATGAGGAGAAGTGCTTTGGAACTAGTGGCTGTTCCCTGCCGTGCGAGACGCAGTAGCATGCGTGCGTGTGATTGGTCGGCTTTTCGACACACGGGGAACGAGGGACCGAAAACCGCACGCACACACTCTCGCGTGGTTGAAAACATTCTATATTATTAAACCACCTATTCATTAAAAACATCCACTCCAAAAATTTCACGTGAATTGTGGAGTTAGGTGATATTAAGAAAATTGTCTGTCCAGAGTCCAATCAGCGAAATATACTACGATAGACGAGACAAAATTTATTTCACGTTCAGTACTTACAACTGATAAATATTGAATCTAACTTCATAGATTACGTAAACAAGTGTGCACATCTACGTGATTGTCTATACAATAATTTATTCATTTAATTTCCGTGCGAAAATATGTGTTTGGGTGTGAAAATTAAGGAAAGAACTTTTGTAACATGAGGAATTACCGCTAAAAACCAGGAAGGTTTGCCCATATATCTTGTACTCCACACATTACACAGCCACAAAGCGGAGAAATGAACAAATACAAATTAACGTTTAAGAAAGACTGGTACATGATTTTCGGTCTTGAACATAATCACATAAACACACGGACAAACGTCAACAAATACAGGTAACCGCAATTTGATTTATCTTAAACTAAATCTTACACGAGGCAGGGTAGAGCCAGTTTTAAATAAGAAACAAGTGGAATAACTCTTGCTCCCATGATGAAATAATGACAGGCCCATAACCCCAAACGAATGTTGCGTACAATGGTTTAGTTTCGGTGCCCAATGTATTGCAAAGTTCGAAGTATTAGACAGGCCCCATCCCCCTTTTGTCCTGAGACGGATTGATCCCCCAACTGCCACGCCGTCTGTGGTGAGTGTTGACAATAAAGGTGAATGTAAGATCGACCAGTTTCTCTTTAGAATTGGGTTAGCTCCGTGGTTGAGCATCGAGTTCATGGTCACACGTCGCATGTTCAAACCCCACATGGGCCCATCATGAACATGGGCATGCTGCCTTTCGTAATATGCGTAATTCTGATCGTATTAACGTACTAATACAACACTTGGTCTCGTCTCCTGGTGTTAGGTGTTGCATGAATCAGTAAAAAGGAAAGCTGAAACAAAATAGGCATTGTGTACATTTCTTTGATGGCAAATGCAGCGAGTAGACATTCCACAACACGTTAGACGCGATCAGTTGTCCTTGTTTGGGCTCATTTGAGGCTACCATTGTGAGAAGAAAGACTTGTTGTTGATTTTGATTGTTGATCAGCTTCACTTCATATAAACATTGTTCTGGAGGTGGGAGAGAAGGTTTGGGGCTGATGAAGGGAGACAACTGTTGATCAGCTTCATTTCCTATAAACATTGTTCTGGAGGTGGGAGAGAAGGTTGGGGCTGATGAAGGGAGACAACTGCCAACCTAGGAGAGTAACATTAGCACACACGCAAGCGCGTGCGTTGCACGAGTAACACACACACACACACACACACACACACACACACACACACACACACACACACACACATACACACACACACACACACACACGCACACACCACACACACACATACACACACACACACACACACACACACACACACACACACACACACTTACACACGCGCACAGACACCCCACAACACACACACACACACACAACACACACACACACACAACACACACACACACACACACACACACCCGCACGCACGCACGCACGCACGCCTACAAACACACTCATTCTCTCTCTTTCTCACACACACACACACACACACACACACACACACACACACACACACACACACACACACCAACCAGACACACGGTCGTGTGCCCCGTGGGAGAGAGAGAGAGAGAGAGAGAGAGAGAGAGAGAGAGAGAGAGAGAGAGAGAGAGAGAGAGAATACGCTTCTTGGTTGGAAGCTCATTATCGTGCGCCCTGTGAACAAGAGAAAAATGTGTGTGTGTGTGTGTGTGTGTGTGTGTGTTGTGTGTGTGTGTGTGTGTGTGTGTGTGTGTTCGTCGTCCTCTTTTCTTTCTTTCCTCCCCGTCTGCCGCCTCCGCCAACAGTGCCAGGTAATCTTTTTTTTTTTTTTTTTTTTTCCCAAGAGCAGAAAATAACTGGCCGACCAATCAGGAACAAGAAGGCCAAATACACCGAGGTCCATCGTCGGCCGACCAACAACCGAATCTGAACTGAAGTTCAAAAGGAATCAGAGCTCGGAGATCGACATACGACGAACTCGCCCACTACTGCCAGCGACAACAGTAGCCATAGAACATGCAGACCTATGTCTGCGAGTGTATCTTGTCCTTAAGGGCCTCAGGCCAATAGGCCGTTAATCTCACACTTCAAGTTCAAGATCAGCGCAGCTGCACACTCGCTTGCTGAGAGCGCACGTTGGTTCCGGCAACGGTTCTGTACCTGTCATCATTTCTGGTCGTTGCAAAGGAGGAAAAATCAAGGGAAAGAGCAAGTCCTGTTCTTCCCAAGCTGGACTTCAGTTCCCTGTGGGTCGTATCCATCGTCTTCTGCGCAAGCGCAACTATACCAGGCGTGTGGGTGCCGGGGCTCCGGGCGGCCTGGCTCTACCTGCTGGATTACCTGGCCGCCAAAGTGCTGGAGCTGGCAGGTAACGCTGCCCCTGACAACAAAATGACCAGGGTCATCCCCCGTCACCTGCACTTGGCCATCCGAAACGACGAGGAGCTGAACAATCTGCTGTCCGCCGTCACTATCACCCAGGGTGGTGTTCTGCCCAGCCTCCAGGCAGTGCTGCTGCCTACCAAGTCGCAGACCAAGGCCCCAGGTGGCAAGGCTTCAGCAGCCTGTCTTCCTTCGTCCACACACCGGCTTTCATCCCAATCTGAGGTCCTTTTCAGGACCACCTGCTTTTTCCCCGTGTGGGCTGGGACATTTTGTTGCTGAAAGGGCTCGCACTTGACAAGCTGTGTGTAATCGTACACAAAGACAGCGACCGCTACTCAAAACAAAAGGAAGCGAAAACAACACACACACACACACACACACACACACACACACACACACACACACACACCACCCCCACACACACACACACACACACACACACTTTATTCTTACACGTCTCTCATTCCTGCAATATTTCTAATTGTTTCTTTGATCGTTTTTGCGTTTTGTGCCTGCGCACCCAAGAAACGACGAAATGATGTTCACTGCCCTGCATCATCTCAACGAACCGGGCGGCTCCACCTACCAGGCCATCTTCAGGTATATCGTGACGCCGTACTTCAACTTTGGCGCTGACGTCGCACAATCAACACCAAAATGTGGAACTACCTCATGATAGGACTCGGCACAGGGGTCTTGAAGACGTCCCTGGATGGATCACAGCAACGGTTCAGTGGAGTCGCACCGCCACACTGTATTACAAGGCTGCTTGCTGCCGACCCCTTTTCAGGGCCACGCGTCGTCCCAAGTGGGACTGGCATCTCGTTGCAGTGACTTGAAGTCTTTCCTTCCATCCCATACACGCGCGCGCGCGCACACACACACACACACACACACACACACACACACACACACACACACGCTACCACCAAGAAACGCACCCTACACACACACACACAACGACTAGCACCAGAACGCACCCCTACACATACACATACAGACACACTTGCTTCATTCCTTCCTTTATTCCCTCATTCATACACGTATTCGGTCCTCCCTCCTCTCCCCCTTCCTTCCTTCTTTCCCTGCTTGTCGAAAGGGAATGAGGGAGGGGGAGGGAGGGGGTCCGGTGGAGGGGTAGCCGCTGCCTGCCGAGAGAGACGCGGGGTGGCATGCGTGCGTTTGATTGGTTCGAAAAAAGACGCTAGCGGAACGTTCGTTGGCTGAAAAGCCGAGCGGACCAGTGTCCTAAATGCCTCGTGTGAGCAGGCTGGAGGACGTAAAACACACCATTAGAGCGGTGCCATGCTCTACCGACTGAGCTAACCGGGCTATAAAACACAAAGACCATTATCAGGGTGGTGTTGTTTGAGGTTGTTCCAGGCGAAATCTGTCCTCTCTTAAGTGTTATTTAGTGTGATGTTTATTTATTACTTTGGGTGGCTGGTTCCGTGTTTTTTTTTAATTAAAAAAATCACTAGGTTTAGCTTGGTTATGAATGTGGCAAAACTTGGTTCTTAGTCACATAGGTACTATATGCTGTAAAATAATGTTAAAAAAACTAAATAAAAGAAAGAAAACCTCGCATAATTCAAATTGAGTCAGTCAGTGAGTCGCCACCCTCTTTTTATTTATCTATATTTTTTTTTTAGTGGTACATGCAAAGCCAGGCAGACCACACACACACACACACACACACACACACACACACACACACACACACACAAAGCCAGCCTTCTGACGAACATGACTTCTTGCCAGGTAGCAGTCTGTAGTAAAGGTTGTTTCAGTTTGTTGGAGACAAAACAGACGAAATCTTTCCTCTCACTGAATGTTGTTTTGATTTTTATTCATTACTTTGGTTGGTAGGTTTGTTTGTTTGTTTGTTTGTTTTTTTAAATTGACTAGTTTTAGTTTGGTTATGAACATTGTTGAAGTTGGTTCTTAGTCACAAAGGTATACTCTGCGCTGTAAAATGAATGTTTAGAATAAAGACTTGATGCACTTTGGAGTCAGTGTCATACACATACACAACTCTGATACGAAAATGACCAGCTCACTGGGGAAAAAGTGGTAGCCCTGAAAAGGGCATTTTCCTTTTCCCCCCCTTTAGTAGAGAGACTGGTAGAAGAGCTGGTGAAGGCAAAGTGTCCAACCATCAAAGTCGTACAGGATGCGGCCCTGGCGTTTCAAGGCGTAGACGACGTCCATAGCCGTGACAATCTTTCTCTTGGCGTGCCCCGAGTAGATCACAGAGTCACGGATAACTTTTCCAAAAACACTTTGAGCACTCCGCGGGTCTTCTCACTGATCAGGCCAGAAATACGTTTGACACCGCCACGACGTGCCAGACGACGAATAGCTGGCCTAAACAAACAAATGGACGAACAGTAGCAAAGAGACAGAGACAGGCACGGAGACAGAGAGAGAGGAACGCCGAGGTCCGCCTTGACCTTAACGGCAGGGTGAGATCACGGTGACCACCACAGCTTCACTTCCATTGGACAGGCTGGTGGCCACAGCTACGCATTTTACACACGCGTAATTCCTCCTTGTATTCATTCCTCCTCCTCGCTCCCTCCCCCCCCCCTCCCTCCCTCGCTCGTAGAAAGAGAATGAGAAAGGGAGACGGCAAATGTCCGGCCTGAAAAAAAGCAGTGGATGAGAGCACTGGTTACCGGTTTCTGTTAAGCATATATCTAACAGTCATTTGAATTTTTATTTTTGTAACATATTAAATAGTTATGTGACTTTTCATTTCATGGTGATGCCATAAAAATTTCATTAATAACATACATGAATGCATATCCCAAGCCTGTACTAAAGAGTTTAACAATTACATTTTTTAAACATTACCATTATTGAATAAAGTAGAGTGGTTCCGTTACCTTCTATATACTTTGTGTTTTATTTCATTTTAGTTTTTCTATGTACGAATAGCTTTTGTTTGTACTAGTGAAGGTTCGTATTGACCTGAGCTCACTCCAATGGAACTGTAGAGCTATGAAAAACAAATTACATTACTTAATTAATTTTTTTTTACACAATAACCCTCTTGAACAGGAAATATTATGTCTCCAATCTCTTTACGTCCCTTTCAACGATTTATCTTTTATTGATGGATTTCATTATCCCCCTTAATAAGTGAGAAAGAGAAAACATATACTGCCACATACATCTATACCTGGCTGAAAGTACACAGAGGTCAAGCCAGTTTTTAATAATCACTCTACCACAGCCAATAGTAACACCTTCCAAATACAACACTGATATATAAAAAAAAGCAAAATAGTCAATGTTTACTTTCCCAAGGGCTACAACATGGCGCCCCCCTCTGAACGGCAGACGACTCTCCCTCCCGGTCAATTCTGGATCATTGCCGGTGATTTCAATGCACGGTACCCCAGCTGGGAAACGGGAGGGGATTCGTATTCGGCGGAAGGAGTGCCATTCATCAGGAAATACTGCACTCCAATCTAGTGTTGTTAAACGATGGAACTCCGACAAGACATCCGGATCGCGCCCCCCCCCCCCCCCCCCCCCCGACCGTTGCACCGCCATGACTTACCTTTAAATACTGCACTCCAACCTACTATCATTAAATGATGGAATCCAGCAAGATATCCGGATCGCCGCCTCGACCGTTGCACCGCCATCGACTTACCTTTAAATACTGCTCTCCAGTCTAGTATTAGTAAACGATGGAACTCCAACAAGACATCCGGATGGCCGGTCAGACCATCGACCCATCTGCATAACCGTAAGATTTCGAGCCGAAAGAACCAACTTTTGTAATAAAACTACAGTTCACTTCGAAAGTGCCAACTGTTCACTTTTTAGAAATAAATTAGTCATCTGAATTCTTTAACTTCGAAAGCGCCAACTGGCCACTTTTTTAGAAATATGTTAGTCATCTGAATTCCAGTTTTAATGATGGTGACATAAAGATGTAGAACAGTAACATAGGAGAAAGCATACTCCAGCTGGCCGAGCGTGTAACGCCTCTATCCCGGAGAAAATGAAACAACAAAGAAAAGCCTTTCCTTTCAGCCCCTGGTGTAAGAGCGAACATGAAAGGGCTGCGGAAGAGAAGCTTAGGGCTAGTTTTATCTTCAGCAGGCATCCTGAACCCCCAATGTTACAGAGAAACAAAGAGGTGAAATTAGAAAGTGATAGGATAATAGCAGCTGCGAAATTAGAATATTTCAGTAAAGATGATAACGTTATCAATTTTGAGAACTTATCTTTGGCTGGAAAAAAAAAAAAAATTGAAAACGAAGTCAAAAGTTGCTTTTAAGGAAACTAGTCTTATCGAAGAAAAAAAAAGAAAAAAAAGAAAAGAAAAAAATCAAATAAAAAGACAGAGAAAAAGAAATTTAATAAAGGCGGGGGTGGTGGAGGGAAAAAGAAGAAGAAGAAGAAAACAAAAACAAAAACAAAAAACTTGTCTTACTATAAAATCGGCACACAAACTAAGAATAATGAGGAGAAGAGAAGAAGAAGAAGAAGAAGAAGAAGAAAATAAAAACAAAAACAAAAAACTAGTCTTACTATAAAATCGGCACACAAACTAAGAATAATGAGGAGAAGAGAAGAAGAAGAAGAAGAAGAAGAAAAAAAAAAAAAAAAAAAACTAGCCTTATTATAAAATCGGCACACAAACTAAGAATAATGAGGAGAAGGCGAATCTATTGACTAACACCTTCGCTCGCACCAGTCAATCCAAGCGGCTGCCGAAATACGAACAGAACACACGGCAGGCAAAGGGGGAGGTACCCGACCCTCCACCAGTTAATAATTCTATTATAAACGCTTTCTGAACACAACCAGAATTAACCCAAGCTGTTATAATAGAATGAATCTTCATAAAGCAGCAGGTGAAGACCCGATATCTTATCGAATTATTGAACACGTCACATGAATCTCTAGCTGTCTTTTACTCTTATTTTTAAGGCACGTAAATCCATGCTTTCAACGCTTGTGACGTTGTCTCTCCTCGTATTTTACCTCTGTGGAACGTGATCACAGTCCATATGTAAATCAGAACGTTGAGTTCAGAGCTGAGAGGTAACATGAAGACGGGCAGAGTCCCTTACAAGTTGTCTGATGTAGCCACGGTAGGCGGTCACCACGACAAGATGACCCTATAACAGCATCTGTGACAGCTACTTTCTTCGTCAACTGGACACTAGGATAACGACGTTTCTGTACTCGGGCGTATTTAAGTGGATGATAAATCGACAAACTATAATCAAGAGACTTATAGCACACTTCATTACTGCAGTGACATTGAATCACCTGATATTTGATCAGACTTCAGTTGAGGCATGCTTACGGATCACGAACAGTCTCTCTGTGGTTAGCTGTGGTGAAAACATTGGCGTCATCGACCTAGATTTCCGAGTCCTGCATTCAAAATGATGCCAATGAAAACAATTAGTAAACAAAAGTATTTTTTTGTATGCTTGATAGATTACATGAGAAAAAAAAGTGGCGGGAGGAGGAAGGAAGTTGGGTAGGAGGGCACCACCTCTGATAAAGCTGAACTTTTGGCATCGTGAGAAAAGGTCAAAATGAATTGCTGATATCTGCCTTGTACACGCAAAGAGAACGACGACAAAGGAATGATGCGTGACAGGAGGTAAAGACAGCATACTCTCCCTTTAGCACAAACATCTTATACGAAATGTCCAATGAGCTGAACTGAAACAAATGACTGGTGTTGGGGTTTCACGTACCAAGTACTGAACACGCCAGCAGCAATACGCAACATTCCACCTCAAATCGCCATTTAAGAAAATCGTTTACTTTGTATCTTTTGGGGAAACAGTCTTGCAAGCTGATATTGATAACGTCATGACTTCTTCACAAACGAAGACAAACCTCTACATCGTTTGACTTTTCATATATCCTTACAGATTGCTGTCAGTGTAGTAGAGACTTTATGCAGATTCATTCAGTCAGCTTATTGTGAACAATTATGTTAACTAGAGTTACATTTAAAATACGGATGTGAACAATTATATTAACTAGTGAACAATTATATTAACTAGTGTGACATTTAAAACACGAATGGGCTGACGGAGATATCTTTATTTTTTAACTTTCACGTTTTTTTTGAAGGATTATGACACCTTGATTTTAGCGCTTTTAACATTTTCTCTTCTTGTATTCGTCCTCTGCATTGTGTCAGCGTTGTCGACATGTAGAACAGAGGGTGGAGGGCAGAGCTGAGTGGTACCAGGAACACAACCAGAGTGCCATAGAACTCGTCTGATCCACCCACACTGTAAATAGTCATGGCAGTCACTACGCCGAATAAAAAGGAACAAACAGCATCTGCGACAGATATTTTCATCATCAAGTGGACACAAGGATAAAGACACGTCATTGTGGGATCTAACTGAATTCTGTATTTAGGTGTTTTTCTGCAGACGATAATCTGACAAGCTATAATTACTACACTTAGAACACAATTCACTGCTACGGTAACGTTGAACCACCTGATGTTTTGATGAGACTCGTAGCGTTGAAAAAGAGCCAGACGACAAAGACCCGACTGACCTGAAAGGCCCCAGTGAGAGAGGCCGGGAGAAAGCGGTATAAAAGACAAAGACATTCCAACGAGCCAAATGACAACTCCAGCTACCGCTGTTGACCACTTGTGAAATGTGGACCAATGCCCTGGGATGCAACAGACGACTGTGTGATCTATGGCAATGAACAAGACGGTGAGCACTGACACCTCTCTGGACAGTATGGAAAGAAAACCACTCAGCTTGCACGTGAAACTTTTGATCCACGTCTTTTCAAACCACATATACTCTCCACGAAATATTTCATTTGCCACCAGGACAATACCGGCATGACTCCCCATGCACATGTCAGCTAAATGCAAATGGCCAACGATCATCAAGAACTTGCTTCCAAACAGTTCCTTAGCAGACATTGAAATCATGACGCAAACCCAAGTCCCTGCAATAGCAGAGGCACACACAAAGCAGAGGAAAGCCAAGTGTGTTCCAGATGGTATCAGTGTACTACAGGATGGAAGGACAGCGTGAGTTGTGAAACACCTTGTAGATGAGGCAGTAGATTCTGACAACAAATGTTGAGGTAGTAGATTCTGACAACAAAACCTATAATCTGGTGAATGAATCTTTTTTAAATTATATGACCTTGAAAACAAATCCAGAGGGAAGTCATTTACTGAATTTCCTTTGATATCCAATTCAAATAGTTGAGGCATATTTTTAAAGCCTCTAGCGCCGATGGCTCTGATGGCAGAAAAAGACACATTCAAATATTTGACATGAAGGAAATGTATAAATTCTTCCTTCATTAGTGTATTTAGTTGCGTTTTTGATACATCTATAAGCTTTAGTGCATAGTGGATGTGCTTTGATAATCTACCCACCATGTCCTTCAGGGGATTTTTCTGAAAAGATACAGTTCTCAAATTTGGAAGCTTAAGAACAGTCAAATCAAGAGTTTTCAGATGGTTGTTGCCAAGGTCAATGAACCGCAAATTGCTGAATTCAGCGCCTGAAATGTTCTCAATGGAACAATGGAACAGACTCAAATGGATAAGATACGGGTTTCTGGAAAAATCAGCAGGCAGCATACCTGACCCTGCGGCATCCACGTAACGAAGCTGGGGGAAGAACCCAGCAGGGAAAGGTTTATTACACAAGAAAGAGTGACCTTGACACAGACAGCCTTCAGGACAGGTCAGCATGTCACAGGCCAGTTCATCATCCCGTTGTGGACACTGACCCCAGCCATCACACAGATGGTCTTCATGCACGCATACTTTGGAATCTCGGCACTGATACTGATACGGGCATGTCACCCTGTTACAGTTTTGTTCATCCTCTCCGTGCACACAGTCAGAAAACATGTTGCATCGAGTGTAGACAGGTAGACAATACGGCCACTCAGTGGGACAACGGTAATGGGTGTCAGGACACAACTCTTCCTCTTTCATCACCCACTGATTAAAGAAGCCAGTTCCATCCAAGTTGATGTAAAATTGTTCCATCTTGACCCGCCCTTTGACTGGAAAATGAAACGTTGTTTCTGGACAGTGAACTTCATCCGAATCGTCCAGACAATCAGAATATTCATTGCAGCGTTGAGTGGACAGGATGCACTGAGCGTTAGAGCACCGAAAACCACGGCATGAAGAATAGTAACAAAATGACTCGTCGCTATCATCTGGACAGTCCTGTTCAACATCACAGACGAAAATATACGGTATTGTTGCACAGCGTCATCACATCTAAACATCGTATACTTCTGTGCCTTGATCATTCCACGAGAGGGACTGGGAGACTTCCCACTGTCACTGGTGTTCACATACAAGGCACGTCGGGAATGTGCAACTCTTCCAACATTGATTCTAAACTTAGAGAACAGAAATATGTGTGATGCATGTTTATCTGCCCAGCTACATAAATACTGTCGCGTATTTGAAAACTCGGATTTGGAGACACTTGAATGAGCAAGTACTGATTGTCTTTCGAAAGGCTGAGAGAGTTCTATTTCACAAAGCACTTCAGTATCAACAAAGCGGTCAAAAGCCATCGCACAGTATAAAAGCATTGATATTACAACCCCAGCCTTTTTCACCCGTGAGGGCTGGTGTAAATATGACCTGAAATGGTTCATGTAGTAGATCAGTGTGTTATCAGACCATTTACGAAATTTGCTGTATATGAAAGGCACTGCGTGCCAACCTGCCGAGCAGCCTAAATGCGTCTCAAATCGTGTATACATTTGGAAAATATGTAGTGTATCGTCTTGCTGCCCCCTTGTTTTCAACGAGGCTAATTTGCCGCCCATGGCCCTGCACTTATCATAAAGAAACCGAGCATTTAAACTGTGGGATAAAACCAAATACTTAAAACATTTGTTCACAGAAGCCACCAAACCCTGGCATCCAGGACTGCTGAAGGGGCAGCGTTCAGTTTCGTCCTGCCCAGCGTCACATTGTACTTGTAAGTTACAATCCAGATGATCCTGAAACTGAGAGTATTGAGGGACAGAACAGTTGAACAGACCACTAGGCAGCTTGTGGGGTTGATTAGCTCCAAAAATTGTTGTAAAATAGACTTTCGTATTCTGTCTTGTTTTGGGACGCTCAATGTCAATCTGAAGATAGGACGCTGGAATGACGATGGCTGGCATTGTATAATCAGAGCATAAATGCACAACGCTTTCTTGGGTTCCATTCGTCCTTCTGTATCTGATCATCAGTGGAAATGTATAACGACAGTTTAATAGTTTACTTTTCAGCAGAAAACTTATCATGATAACATAGCCATGTTGTCCCCTCAGCTCTACTGTCAAAGATTCTGAGTCAATTAAATTTGGCACTGTGAAATATCCAGAATATTGCGAAATGAATTCCATAATAACGTCGTAACGTTGACGTTCATCAAAATGAATGGTAACAGGTGGGTTGCTGGCATGTACAACGTAGATGTGGTTTTCAGGTGACTGGAACATGAGTTCTTTCAGAGAGTGATAATTACAGGCCACCCTGCCCGCCTTAAATCTGGACTCAGGTGAATGTTTCACTTCAGTTTCCCAAGACACAGAATGACACCAGTACTCTAGCCTGTGAAGGCGAACGATGACATGCATATGCCGTTCAAGTTTCAAGTGCAGTGCACAAAACGTGGAGGAATCGTTACATACTCCGCACACACGCCTGAAAGTGCTGGGAACCTTGGCCAGTCTGGGCTTTTACAGTCTGACACACTGACCTGCGGAACAATGTTCTCCGTAATGTTTTGGTCAATGTAATATTCAACACCTGGGCAGATGCGTCTTATCTGAGTAGCGTTGATGTTCATTTTGCTCACAGTCTCTTTATCTTTGATCGGGCCAGCATACATAAACACACACGCACGCACACATACACACATATACACACACACGCGCGCGCGCGCGCACACACACACACACACGCACACACACACACACACACACATATATATATATATATATATATATATACATACAAATACACACAACACACACACACACACCACACACACACACACACACATATATATATATATATATATATATATATATATATATACATACAAAATACACACACACACACACACACACACACACACATATATATATATCTATATATATATATATATATATATATATAATGCTGAACGATTAAGTAGTGGGGGAACAATTAAGTAGTGTGTGTATGCATATACATTGTAACCACACACACACACACACACACACACACACACATATATATATATATATATATATATATATATATATATAACAGATATACATACATGCATTCATATATACATATATACACATATATATATATATGTGTGTGTGTGTGTGTGTGTGTGTGGGGTGTGCGTGCGTGCGTGCGTGCGTGCGTGTGTGTGTGAGGAAAAAAATGTAAATAAAAAATGAGGCAGAATGCGAGGAAATAGGAAGGGAAAAAACCCCGAAAAGTTTCATAGCGTTAGGGAGAAACGAATGGACAGGGTCCTCTGCAGATCGAAAGCAGGATGAATCACAAAGAGTGAACAAAATCCTGATTATTTTGTGGATTCGAAAAACGACGTTATATCAGCAAACAAATGCATTTGGGATTGAAGGAACAATATTAAGTGACCCCCAAACTATCATAAATGAAGTTAAGCTGTTTTAGGAAATCATATGTTAGAAAAAAGACAGCTGGTTACTGAAAAATTGAAGATATAGTGAATGAACTGCCAAAATCAAGCCCTGAAATATTATCAACATCACAAGTTAAAATTGTCGTAGAGGAAGCAGAGTTAGTTCTGAAAAAAATATGAAAAATGACAAGAGCCCTGGGTAGGTCTTTGCGAATTTCATTTTTGAGAGGTGAAAATTGTGGTCAATTTTGAACGAAAGTTCGACGAAAGGAATTTTGGATTACCAAAAGGACATTATAATAATATGCATACCAAACGAAAGTAAAACAAAAGTGTATATATATATATAAATATGTATATTTAAACTGAAGAACTATGCCTGTTAAATACTGTTTACTAAATTGGATTCTCTTGCATTGCCTCCAAAATTCAAACAAAAATACTGCCAAAAATGTTAGTATTGATCAAACTGGATTTGCAAATGGAAAAGACATTGGTGATAATGTAGCATTGAAGTCAACAATCTTCAAGAAAATGATACCCCTGAACTGAAATTCAATATTGATGAAAAAAAAGCTTTCGACTCATTGGACTGGACATATTGATGACAAAAATAGCTCAATCCTTTGGTTTCGATTAAAAAATACTTTGTCATGGACTGAGATGTTTATGAAATCAGTAGTTTACCATTTCTACGAGGGTTGTAGAAAAAATATTCAGTTTTACCCTATATCATTATCTTGTCAGTTGAGGTCCCTTGAATCATGGTCAGATGAAATGTTGATATTAGGGGTATATTCCTTGAGAATAAGAAACGTAAAATGGCACAATGTACAGATAACACGCAGGTTGTGTCGGATGATGAGGAACAGTCCTTCAAAGAAACACTAATAT
>CM065723.1:6076177-6113677 GCA_033310375.1 Conus canariensis | reverse complement strand
ACACAAACCCGTTTGGTCCTGCCTCAGAGGCAAGGACTATAGCGTGGAAGCCAGAGTCCTTTAATCTGATCCACACGTCGATGCAATATCTCCACATATAGAACCAGGTGGAGGCTAGCTACTGCGAAGTCCAAGGCAAGGGATTGGAGGAGGTCTAGCCTCTAGACTTGCGGTATGCAGGCCCACCAGCGTGTAGACCAAGTCCCGATGCCATAACACAAGATCACCAGCTAGGATCAAGTATCTAGTCATGGCCTCTCATCCAGGTGTACCTCCCTGCCAATCCAACACTTAGTCTGAAGACAATCACATAAACACAACAAACTCAAGATAAAGAAATAGACACATCCACCTTAATTTACATACAATAATTAACAGTCTAGGTAGAATATAACGGTACGGAGACCCAGCCACAAAGTAGATATTCAACTTATACTGCAACCGTTGAATATAACCAAATTTCAGTACGACAAAGCAAGCCGCAATTATCACTTTTAACAAAGTCTCTGTTTTGCACAAATACAGTGGGTCGATTTTTTTTTTTACAAGTAATGTAGTATCCAAGATATTAAAAAAAAAAACCACACATCGGCTTCAAGGTAAAACTCCACGATAAGTAATGCAACCATACATCACTATAAGACTGTACCTTAAATAATAATGCTAAACGTAATGACACATTGAATATCACTGCGGCATTGCTTCACGAGGCTAAGATGACTACACATACATGCTTACCACATTTATTACCCCAAAATCTCTGTTGTGACAATATACCGAAAATTAAACACCATTAATTCTACTTGTATGTCAACATACATATGCGTGTATGTGTGAAAAAGAAGCCCCATCGGAGAAGTGTTTTGACCTTGAACTCCAAACGTCAGCTCCTGGAAATGTCCTTGTTTTAGCGCTTTTGATGCCAGACCTGGAACGGTTTTTCACCAGGCTGTAGTCTATCTGGCCGTGATACTGGAACTTCGATTTGCAGATGATATCGATGGCCTTTTAAGGCAGTGAGCAAGTACTCGCTCAGTTCGTTGAGATCAAACTGTTCGTCAACCACAACACCACAATTAACTCTTTTCGACCGGCGCCCCACCTCTGCTCGGGCACACATGAGCAAATATGGCCGCCTGCGTCCAAGCAGAGGTCGGGCCTTACCTGAGGTTCAAATCTAGCACACTTAACGTGTATTCCACGCAAGAATGGTAAGTACAGGGTGAGAATTTTCAAGATATTTCCTTCAAGTATTATGTGCCGCTTTGAGTCGGCAAATTTCAAATGATTTGGTGTTTTGTTTTCATTTCTTCAGTGTTTTTCTTTCAGCGTCATGAATCAACGAGGTGACCTTACAGTGAGGCAAGTTTTAGATGAAATCATGGTGATCGATCTTAGCAAATTATTCTAAAAGTATGAATGCAAAAGCTACATTAAGTTACATAGATACTGAAACTGTATTTAACTTTATACGATGTGCATCTAGCTACGAATGCAATGATAAAACTTGATGGGATATGAAAGACTAAGGACGTGATGGCGGATCTGTTCAGGCCCCTGTTTATCAAGGAACCCTGCATCACCAAATACAGAAACAGACAAAAATGGGAGTTTAATATGATGAGGAAACAAATACATACTCTTGTGGCTGTGTGCCCCCTTTTTCCGATCGAGCTTGTGAGCGCAGACCCAATTTTCTAGCTGAACAGCCGAAACATGACAAGGTGGGAAGGTTACGCAGAAAATCGCTTTATCAGAACTGAAGAGGTATTAATACAATGAAACTGTTCATGGTCAGAAGCTAGAAAGTGTCCAACCCTTCATTTACTTGGGGTTCATCATTAGCAGTAGGGATTCGAAACCAAGATCCTCTCAAGGGCAGCAAAGACATCGTCAGCATAACCCAGACCAATGCCTGTGCAACGGAACTGGAGGAACTGGTACATTGTTCTTCAGTGAGGTGACCTAGTGACTCCACACATCATTAAAGAAGAAGAAGGAGGAGGAGGAGGAGGAGGAGGAGGAGGGATGAAAGAAGTGATGGGCAAGTAATTTAATCTTTGGTTCATAAATACATAAAGCCAGTACGAGTCTTTTTAAGCATAACTCTTCAAGTATATTAAAAGTTTTAGAAAACTGAAAGACACGATTAATGGAGGAGGCTATTCATTAATCAAGAAAACCAGAACATATACGTTTAAGATTTTCCAAGAATATAAACTTCTAATACACTACACAATTTTTGACTGAGAAGGTATGGATAAAGTTTCATTAAAAAAACAAATGACACTATCATGTCACGAAAGAAACCAACCAAGAATAAAGTAAACAACATGTTTTTTTTAAGGCAGAATCAACTTTGTTTTCTCTTCATACAGGGAGAATTTAGAGATTAGGGTCTAGAACTTTTGATAAAACAATGAAGATGGAGGGGAAAAGAGCAGTGTCCATGCGAAAATAAACCATGGGAACTATTAACACTGCCTTGAACTCTTCTTTAGAGAAGCTCAGTTTGTGGCAACGTTCTTCCTGAAACAAGACCCGGGACAGAAACATTTTGAAAAAAAGTACAGGAGGTGGATTTCCACACAAAAAACATTTATTGGACCCTTGGTTGGGGCACAAAAAAGACATGTGTCATACTGGAAGATCTTCTTGTAATTATGAAAAGGGAATGTCAAGCTTTCTCAGTGAGGGATTCAACTGGACGACCTCCAAAGAAAACAACTGAAATTCCATCTGGAGAATTTGATCTGTCCAATGTTGAAGCAGGATTTTCTTGCGCAGAAAGAGAGCAAAGTAGAGGCTTTGTTAAGGCCCCTGACATTTTCCTGCAGTACTGGTACGGTGGGCGCTGCATTCAGAGAAGGCAGGATGGAGCAAAGACTGTTTCTTAGTCACTGGAAGCTGATGGACGGGATGCTGACAGTTTAAGAGCATTTCATTATTGGGATCCAGCACCGTCTGTCGTAAACTCAACATGTTTGATACAGAATAATTCATCTGTTCTGCATAACAATCATGATCCGGAAAACGATCACAGAAGGATCTCAGGGAAAGAGAACTTAGAAATTGTGAGGTAAAATTGCCAAAAACAAAGAAAAAAAGGAGACTAACTTAGGAAATTCTGAAGTTTTGAAAAAAAACCGAAGTTGCCTTTACTGTGGCCATAATCATAATTCACAGAATAGGCCCATCAGAGTTCAGCGCTTAAAATGTGGATGAAAGGAGAAGTGCACGCAAGACTACACATACTTTCACTGCTGTGACCATGTAGACATTGGGAGACTACACATATTTTCACTGCCGTAACTGTGTAGACATTGGGAGGCCACATATTTTCACTGCCGTAACTGTGTAGACATTGGGAGACCACATATTTTCACTGCTGTGACTGTGGAGACATTGGGAGAGTACACATATTTTCACTGCCGTAACTGTGTAGACATTGGGCATCATTCGAGGAAAGCACAATTTCTGCACATCAAAACTCCAGCTGGAGAGATGATAAACGGGTACAAATTCTTTCTAAAGACAACACAATGTACAATAGTTTCTTTTCCTCATGAAACTTCATGTCATATTAACACAACACCGTGCAACAGCATTGTGTTTTTCTTTTTCATGTCATCTACCAACTGATTGTACAAAGTCTGTCATCGCTACCGTAAGAGCAATGAGAATGGCATCACTGTTCTCAGAGTCAAATGTTTAAGTTTAACCTTGCCAACTGTAGCCACTGCACTAATAATTCAACACAGTATCGACATTCCATGTTTCAGTGTAATTTGTAATGAAAGCCCCCTTTGACACTCTCCTTTTGGTAGCCTACAAACCGATGGTGTCTAGAGACTGAATCTCTCCTGTTTTTCAAGTATGAACAAACAGGAATGCGAGCAAGACTGATGGTACTGTGGCTGGAGCCAGATTTACCCAACTTCGTTAGAAACCTGAAACCTGAACATGTGAACGCTGTACAACATTATCCTTGCTTACAAAGTCTTACCACTGTTTCATTCACCAGCTGGACGCCTTGACTGTTGCTAGACTCCAGGGATTCATCAATAAATTCGCAGTTTTGCCATTGATCCATGACTCTGGGTATGATTGTCTGAGATCCTGCAAACTAGCAGATGTTGTCAATGTCTCTTGATCAATGGGCGAACCATTCCCTGATGACTGGGAAGACGTTGAAGATTATTCCTGCGAGTCTGTCTCGCTGCGGGCACGCAGAGTGAAATCTTAAAGTACATGCTTCGATAGATGTAACTACAAGGCAAGACAAGACAAAGTGTCTGTGGTTCTTTTCGTAAGTGGCTCATGGTTCTTGTTGTTTGTTGTTGTTTGTTGTTGTTGTTGTTGTTGCTGTTGTTGTCGTCGTCGTCGTCGTTGTTGTTGATGTTGTTGTTGTTTTGCTGTTCTTGTTGTTTCTATTCATGCTTGGAATTTCCTGTCACAGTTCAGCCTGGAAAGACATTTATTTGTTCCATTGAAGTTTGCATCCGTGCAAGAGTCGTCTTCAATTAACCTCAGTGTCGTATACATTACGTCAATATTAGTGTTGCCTTGGATTAGTGCTGACTATCGGTCCTCGGATTCATCATTATTGTTCTGGAACTGTTGTTTCAAAGAGGTCGTTGTCACTCTCGTGAGCGTACTGTGATCAACCCTTTGTCATGTCATCTGACACGTCTTTACTCTCGACACTGCGCGATATGATCACACACACACACACACACACACACACACACACACACACACACACACACACACACACACACACAAAACACACAAAATTCCGAACTCAGCGACTGTTTGATCATTGATAATTCAAACACCGTTCGATCAGGACAGGAAAGAATCACTGAGTGGCTGTCATTCTTTTAATGATTTCTTTTCACCTATTAGTTTGGGTGCGTGTGAGCGACTGGACAAACTATGTTAATTCATTGATTGGTTTTACTTGTTGTGTTGTATTCCTTACTTGTCTTGTTATATTTCATCCGTGTTCAGGTCTTACGTTGGCAAAGCTGCACCTTAAAAGACTAGCCTGTTATTTTGAGTGTAAAACTTTTGGCGTGTCGGGGATAGCAGAGGTCTAAACTTCTTGTCCACTTTGCTCTATCGGTGTTTGCCATCACACCATACATAGCTGACTTGAATTAGTATGGAACAAAATCAAGAAGTCAAGAGAAGCGCAGGATTTGAAATATACACATACATTAGCAAATTTGTAATTAATCCTATGAGACACAGGTAACCAGAGCAAGCCTGATAAAATGCGGAATGACATTGTCACACTGTCACACTCAGATGATCAGTTGATCGAATGGGATACACAGTTTTTATTTGTCAAAAGTGAAAGTATATCAGTGGAAGACCAGCCAATAGCGAATTTCCATAGTCTGGACAGGACAGATCAAGAGCAGAAACAAATGTTGCAGTTGCCTCTGTGGTAAGACAGTGTCAAATTTAAGTAATTCTTTGCAATTCAAGATAACCATTCCGACAAGAGTCGATTTATCTGAGCTCACACCGACAAAGATTTGTCAAAAATGGCACTTAGATTACGAGCGGATTCAGAAAAGTCAGCTTCATGTTGACCAATGCTGTTAGACAGGAGGTGGAACTGGATTAGGTGTCTTTCAATACCACTTCTGTTTTATCCTGGTTTAATCATTATTTGTTCTTTTCTTTTCTTTTTTTATACTTAAGACGGAATGAGTGTTACTAGAAAACAAGTGCAATCGGCATAAACATGATGCCAGAATGTGTGAGAATCAAGAATGTGAGAAAATGCTGAGTGTAAAGAATAACAACATGGGGCTCAACAGAAACCCCAGAGGAACCTCACACAAAAAGAGAAGAAGGCTTTAACTTAAATCCAAGAACAGAAACCTTCTGCTCTCCTCCCTTTGAGCATAACTCGAAAAAACAATGCTTTGCCTTGAATTCCAAATGAGTGGTGAAGACGAGCCAACATGAAATCATGAATTATTGTATCGAATGCAGCACTCGAATCAAGCAGAGTCAGGACGGAAATCTGGTCTAAATCATGAGCAATTAAAATGTATTCAAAAACTTTCAACAGAGCCGTCTCAGTGATGTAACTTTGACGACATGCTGAGTGAAAAATGCACCAAAGATTGTTTATGCAAGACGGGACGAAACAACGTTGAGACACCACAACCTTTTCTACGAAGTTGAACCCAAATGGGAATTTGGACACAGGCCTGATCTGTCTGTCTGTCTGTCTGTCTGTCTGTCTGTCTGTCTGTCTGTCTCTGTCTCTCTGTCTGTCTGTCTGTCTCTCTTGGTTGATTATGATAGACTGCGGGGGGGGGGGGGGGGGGGGGGGGGGGGGGGGGGGGGGGGGTTAAAATCTTTTCTGAAACACAGTTGTGTTGGGTTTCAGAGGAAATACATTTGAATTTACGGGATCTTTATATCTTATTACAACTACTAGTGTGAAGTTGTGGTGGATGAGAAGAAATGCTGGTTCTTTGGCCTATATGTTCGTCTAAATTATGCTCCTGCTTGTGTGCTGCAGATTATATTATTTGTTGTGTACTGTAAGTTATAACGCTTCTTGTGAACTGAAAGTTATTCTGCTTCTTATGCAAAATAAATCAAATTGGAGTATGCATGTTGTGTGTGTGTGTGTGTGTGTGTGTGTGTGTGTGTGTGTGTGTGTGTGTGTGTTGTGTGTGTGTGTGTGTGTGTGTGTGTGTGTTGTGTGTGTGTGTGTGTATGCGTGTGTGTGCGTGAGTGTGCGTGCGTGTGTGCGTGTGTGCGTGCGTGCGTGCGTGTGTGTGCGTGTGTGTGTGTGTGTGTGTGTGTGTGTGTGTGTGTGTGTGTGTGTGTGTGTGTGTGTGTGTGTGTGTGCCGGATGCAAATTATGCTGTTTTTGCGTGCTCTAAATTGTAATGTGTCTTGTGCGCTGTAAATTATATAGCAAATCATGCCGTTTCTTGCGTACTGCAATTCACTATTGTGTGCTGCAAATCATGCCGTTTCTTGCATACTGCAAATCACACTTGTGTGCTGCAAATCATGCCGTTTCTTGCGTACTGCAAATCACACTTGTGTGTTGCAAATCATTCTGTGTTGCGTGTGCTGCAAATGTTAATGCCTCTTGTCTGTTGCAAATGATACTGCTTCTTGTGTGCTACAAATGATACTGCTTCTTGTGTGCTGCAAATGATACTGCTTCTTGTGTGCTGCAAATGATATTGCTTCTTGTGTGCTACAAATGATACTGCTTCTTGTGTGCTGCAAACGATACTGCTTCTTGTGTGATGCAAATAATACTTGTGTGCTGCAAACGATACTGCTTCTTGTGTGCTGCAAATGATACTTGTGTGCTGCAGGTCATACTGCTTCTTGTGTGCTGCAGATGATACTTGTGTGCTGCAAATGATACTGCTTCTTGTGTGCTGCAGGTCATACTGCTTCTTGTGTGCTGCAAATGATACTTGTGTGCTGCAAATGATACTGCTTCTTGTATGCTGCAAATGATACTTGTGTGCTGCAAATAATACTGCTTCTTGTATGCTGCAAATGATACTTGTGTGCTGCAAATAATACTGCTTCTTGTAGCTGCAAATGATATTCGTGTGCTGCATTTGATACTGTTTCTTGTGTGCTGCAAATCATACTGTTAATCATATGCTGCAAATGACTTATGTGCTACAAAAAATCATGCTGTTTCTTGAGTGTTGCAATTGATACCTGTGTGCTGTAAATCATACTGTTTCTTGTGTGCTGTAAATCATACTGTTTCTTGTGTGCTATAAATCATACTGCTTCTTATGTGCTACACATCATACTGTTTGTGTGCTGTAAATCATACTGTTTGTGTGCTGCAAATCATACTGTTTACTGTGTGCTACAGATCATACTGTTTTTTTGTGTGCTGTAAATCATACTGTTTCTCGTGTGCTGTAAATCATACTGTTTCTTGTGTGCTGTAAAATCATACTGTTTCTTGTGTGCTGTAAATCATACTGTTCTTGTGTGCGTAAATCATACTGTTATTGTGTGCTGCAAATCATACATGTGTGCTGTAATTACTGTTTCTTGTGTGCTGTAAATCATACATGTGTGCTGTAAATCATACATGTGTGCTGTAAATCATACATGTGTGCTGTAAATCATACTGTTTATTGTGTGCTGCAAATCATACATGTGTGCTGTAAATCATACTGTTTCTTGTGTGCTGTAAAATCATACTGTTTCTTGAGGCTGTAAATCATACTGTTTCTTGTGTGCTGTAAATCATACTGTTTCTTGTGTGCTGTAAATCATACTGTTCCTTGTGTGCGGTAAATCATACATGTGTGCTGTAAATCATACATATCTGATGTAAATCATACTGTTCCTTGTGTGCTATAAATCATACTGTTTCTTGTGTGCTGTAAATCATACTGTTTCTTGTGTGCTGTAAATCATACTGTTTCTTGTGTGCTGTAAATCATACTGTTCCTTGTGTGCGGTAAATCATACATGTGTGCTGTAAATCATACATGTGTGCTATAAATCATACTGTTTATTGTGTGCTGTAAATCATACATGTGTGCTGTAAATCATACTTGTGTGCTGTAAATCATACTGTTCCTTGTGTGCTGTAAATCATGCTGTTTCTTGTGTGCTGTAAATCATACTGTTTCTTGTGTACTGCAAATCATATTGTTTCTTGAGTGCTGTAAATCATACTGTTCCTTGTATGCTATAAATCATACATGTGTGCTGTAAATCATACATATCTGATGTAAATCATACTGTTCCTTGTGTGCTGTAAATCATGCTGTTCCTTGTGTGCTGTAAATCATACATGTGTGCTGTAAATCATACTGTTTCTTGTGTGCTGTAAATCATACATGTCTGATGTAAATCATACTGTTCCTTGTGTGCTGTAAATCATACATGTGTGCTGTAAATCATACTGTTTCTTGTGTGCTGTAAATCATACATGTGTGCTGTAAATCATACTGTTCCTTGTGTGCTGTAAATCATACTGTTCCTTGTGTGCTGTAAATCATACTGTTTCTTGTGTGCTGTAAATCATACTGTTCCTTGTGTGCTGTCAATCATACATGTGTGCTGTAAATCATACTGTTCCTTGTGTGCTGTAAATCATACTGTTTCTTGTGTGCTGTAAATCATACTTGTGTGCTGTAAATCATACTGTTTCTTGTGTGCTGTAAATCATACTGTTTCTTGTGGGCTGTAAATCATACTGTTTCTTGTGTGCTGTAAATCATACTGTTTCTTGTGTGCTGTAAATCATACATGTGTGCTGTAAATCATACATGTGTGCTCTAAATCATACTGTTACTTGTATGCTATCAATCATCACACTGCTTTTTTGTGTGCTGAGCACTCTTTTGTCCGTTTTGTTTGGATGTGAACAAGTTCTGTTTAAATTTTCACGTTTGATCTCCTCTTCCGTTCTGATCTGCCTTACCTCTGTAATCATTCGGATAACCTTCTCACGGCACACAGGACAGAATTGTTCCTACCATCCGAAGAAGAGACTGTTCCTAACAAAATTACCCCCCCCCCTCTGATAAATATACACGGAAAATAAACGCAGAGGGAATAAAGCGACAATGGCATCACACTTCAGCGACTCTAAAGACCATTCAGATTTCACAATGGTGAAAATTTGCTGATAGAAGAAAAGTGTATAAAGTAATAAAGGGTGACTTTTGACCGCACCATCTCAACCCTAACGGTCACTGTGGCAAGGAAATGGACGGACACAAAACAAACAGTGAAAGAGCGGGCAAGATAAAGAAATATCACACCAGCCTGCGCGTGACTATTACAAAAGTAGCAGAGAGGAGAAACACACACACACACACACACACACACACACACACACACACACACACACACACACACACACACACACAGAACCTCTCTCTCTCTCTCTCTCTCTCTCTCTCACACACACACACACACACATACGCACACACACATACACACACAAACACACACACACATGCACACACACACACACACCACACACACACACACAACACACACACACACACACACACACACACACACACACACCACACACACACACACACACACACACACACACACACACACACACACACACACACACACACACACACACACACACACTCACACTCTCACACCTCCATCACACTCTCACACACACACACACACACACTCTCTCTCTCTCTCTCTCTCTCTCACTCTCCACACACACACACACATCTCTCCTCTCATCACTCACACTTCACACACACACACACACACACACACACACACACACACCACACACACACACACACACACACACACACACACACACACACACACACACACACACACAACACACACAACACAAGCAAGTTGCCGTAAATCACCTGGAAAACAGAAATCTATGGGAAAGACGACAGCCAAGAAAGGCAACAAAGCGCTGCTGCTCCACACCAGGACACCCGGGTGTCAGGGAAAATAGGGATTGATTTATGATGTGACACCCGGGTGTCAGGGAAGATAGGGATTGATTTATGATGTGACAGGCACGTCAAGAAACCACAGAAAGAAAAAAATAGAACGTGCACATACGTCAGTTAACTTAAGTGAGTAAGTCAGTCGGGTGGGTAAGAATACTGCGTCTCTTTGTGCTAAGGCAAGAGAGAGAGAGAGAGAGGGAGCGAGCGAGCGAGAGAGAGAGAGAGAGAGAGAGAGAGAGAGAGAGAAGAGACCAGAGAGAGAGAACAGAGACAGACAGGGGGACAGACAGACAGACAACAGACAGACTGACCGACAGCAGACAGACAGACAGACATCTTATTCATCCGCAGCCCCTTAGATAGGGCGTCCACATGGAAAACACATGAGAGAGAGAGAGAGAGAGAGAGAGAGAGAGAGAGAGGGAATGACTGGTTGCTTGGTTGCTTGGTTGCTCTTAATAGGGCGGAGGTGGAGAGTAGGTGGTAGTGGGGGAGTGGGATTGGGTTCGGGTCAGAAACTGCAGCAAGCGTGCTTGATACTGAAAGTGTGTGTCGTCCTTTCCCGAATAACGTGAAGCTGAATATCAGAAAGTGCAAAGTGGCTCCCTTTATTTGTACCTCCATCCGTGTCTAACGACATTTTTCGAACAAGGAGAACAATTTCACTGACATATAGAAACCAGAAGTTTAGCGAGACACAATGTGATAAAGTCACAATTTACAACGTGACAGTAATAGTACAAATGACATCATAACAGTACAAATGACATATCTTGTATTCGGATGTCATTTGTGTCTCCTGATTCTGAAACATAAAAGGATACGTCGAACAAATATGGTTTGGTAGCAATCGACCAACAGCTCTGACTGTTTTGTTTCTTTCGAGTTAATAATAACAAATGTATTTCTTTCGAGTTAATAATAACAAATGTATTTTTGCAATCCACGTCATCACATCATTACGTTGGTATGGATGACACGTTACACATAGCATGCACCCTGCGTGAGAAATGGAAAGAATGAAGGAAGTAAGAAAATTGAGTGAACGATATTGAACGATACTGACTGGATGTCACGGGAAACGACTGAATGAAGCGCCAGCTGGCAGCTCTTCAGTCGGCACAACCCAGGTAGGCAGCCCGTTGTGTAAACGAGTGTGGATTGTAAAGCGCTTAGAGCTTGGTCTCTAGCCGAGAATAGGCGCTATATAAGTATTCATTATTATTATTATTATGATCACATAATTTATAATTAAGAAAATGTAGTTCACTTTCCACGACGTGACATGCCATTCAGTATATCTCTTCTTTGTCAGTGTTTGTATACCGATTCCATTCGCTTTGGAATTCATGGGCACTAGATGTTTATACAGCTAATATCCATCTGCACGTACCGATGAGTCGCTCTAAATAAGCCGCCTGCTCATATTAAAAGTAGTATTTCTAGCATAAAATTTGATCTTGAAGGTGTTTTGATCTTTTGTCTCTTCCAGAAGTCAACATGCTGGGTTTCCAGTTTGCATTAATAATAAACTTCGGTAGAGTCAAGCTAACTAATCCTAACCGCTGATTAAAATCATATTGACAACAAGGTTTGTTGCGTCAATTTCATTCGTGTTTTTTTTTGTTTTTTTTTCAAATTTCTTCGGTGTTCTTTATGATTATATACCGATACTTCTTTTGCTGAGTAGTGTCCCGATTTGACTAATGTATAGATCCAGAAAGCAATGGTTTGAAATATATAGATCCAGAAGGCAATGGTTTGTAATGTATAGATCCAGAAGGCAATGGTTTGTAATGTATAGATCCAGAAGGCAATGGTTTGTAATGCATAGATCCAGAAGGCAATGGTTTGTATCATTATATTTAAAGTAAACAGCTCAAAATGTAGACTCAGAATGTCTAATCATCATCCGGAGCACTTGAGGTCCGATTTATCTGAGACGGTATCACAGCGAAATCCTAGTTGCACATGGAGGCACACCTCATAGGTAGAGTAATATGCATGGGACCTTATGAATTCAATGATAATGATGACTCTTAGCAGACGTAAAGAAATGGTCGACTCTTAGCAGGTGGAAAGAAATGGTCGACTGTTAGCAGGCGGAAAGAAATGGTCGACTCTTGACAGGTGTAAAGAAATGGTCGACTCTTGACAGGCGTAAAGAAATGGTCGACACTTAGCAGGCGTAAAGAAATGGTCGACTCTTGACAGGTGGAAAGACATGGTCGACTCTTAGCAGGCGTAAAGAAATGGTCGACACTTAGCAGGCGTAAAGAAATGGTCGACACTTAGCAGGCGTAAAGAAATGGTCGACTCTTGACAGGCGTAAAGAAATGGTCGACTCTTAGCAGGCGTAAAGAAATGGTCGACTCTTAGCAGGCGCAAAGAAATGGTCGACACTTAGCAGGCGGAAAGAAATGGTCGACTCTTAGCAGGCGTAAAGAAATGGTCGACTCTTAGCAGGCGTAAAGAAATGGTCGACACTTAGCAGGCGTAAAGAAATGGTCGACTTTCAGCAGGTGGAAAGAAATGGTCGACTCTTAGCAGGCGTAAAGAAATGGTCAACTCTCAGCAGGCAGGAAAGAAATGGCCGACTCTTAGCAAGTGGAACGAATGGTCGACTCTTGACAAGCGTAAAGAAATGGTCGACTCTTAGCAGGAGTAAAGAAATGGTCGACTTTTGGCAGGCGTACAGAAATGGCCGATTCTTGGCAGGCGTAAGTAAATGGTCGACTGTTGGCAGGTGTAAAGGAATGGTCGACTTTTGGCAGACCTAAAGAAATGGTCGATTCTTGGCAGGCGTAAAGAAATGATCGACCGTTGGCAGGCGTTAAAGAAATGGTCGACTCTTAGCAAGCGTAAAGAAATGGTCGACTCTTAGAAGGCGTAAAGAAATGGTTGATTCTTGGCAGGCGTAAAGAAATGGTCGATTCTTGGCAGGCGTAAAGAAATGGTCGATTCTTTGCAGGCGTACAGAAATGGTCGACTCTTAGCAAGCGTAAAGAAATGGTCGACTGTTGGCAGGCGGAAAGAAATGGTCGACTGTTGGCAGGCATACAGAAATGGTCGACTGTTGGCAGGCGTAAATAAATGGTCGACTGTTGGCAGGCATAAAGAAATGGTCGACTGTTGGCAGGCATAAAGAAATGGTCGATTCTTGGCAGGCGTACAGAAATGGTCGACTGTTGGCAGGCGTAAAGAAATGGTCGACTGTTGGCAGGCGTAAAGAAATGGTCGACTCTTGGCAGGCGTAAAGAAATGGTCGACTGTTGGCAGGCGTAAAGAAATGGTCGACTGTTGGCAGGCGTAAAGAAATGGTCGACTGTTGGCAGGCGTAAAGAAATGGTCGACCGTTGCAGGCAGAAAGAAATATTAACTCTTGACAGGCGTAAAGAAATGTTACCTCTTGGCAGGCATAAAAAATGTTGACTCTTGACAGGCGTAAAGAAATGGTCGACTGTTGGCAAGCGTAAAGAAATGCCAACTCTTGCCAGGCGTAAAGAAATGCTAACTCTTGGCAGGCGTAAAGAAATGTTACCTTTGGGCAGGCATAAAAAAAATGTTGACTCTTGACAGGCGTAAAGAAATGGTCGACTGTTGGCAGGCATAAAGAAATGGTCGACCGTTGCAGGCAGAAAGAAATATTAACTCTTGACAGGCGTAAAGAAATGTTACCTCTTGGCAGGCATAAAAAAAATGTTGACTCTTGACAGGCGTAAAGAAATGGTCGACTGTTGGCAAGCGTAAAGAAATGCCAACTCTTGCCAGGCGTAAAGAAATGCTAACTCTTGGCAGGCGTAAAGAAATGCTTACTCTTGGCAGGCGTAAAGAAATGCCAACTCTTGCCAGGCGTAAAGAAATGCTAACTCTTGGCAGGCGTAAAGAAATGCTTACTCTTGGCAGGCGTAAAGAAATGCTAATTCTTGGCAGGCGTAAAGAAATGCTAACTCTTGCCAGGCGCAAACAAATGCTTACTCTTGGCATGCGTAAAGAAATGCTTACTCTTGGCAGGCGTAAAGAAATGCTACCTCTTGGCAGGCGTAAAGAAATGCTAACTCTTGGCAGGCGTAAAGAAATGCTTACTCTTGGCAGACGTAAAGAAATGCTTACTCTTGGCAGGCGTAAAGAAATGCTAACTCTTGGCAGGCGTAAAGAAATGCTTACTCTTGCCAGGCGTAAAGAAATGCTAACTCTTGGCAGGCGTAAAGAAATGCTAACTCTTGGCAGACGTAAAGAAATGCTAACTTTAGGCAGGCGTAAAGAAATGTTGACACTTGGCAGGCGTAAAGAAATGTTGACATTTGGCAGGCGTAAAGAAATATTGACATTTGGCAGGCATAAACAAATGGTTGACTCTTGTCAGGCGTAAAGAAATGTTGACACTTGGCAGGGGTAAAGAAATGGTCGACTCTTGCCAGGCGTAAAGAAATGGTAACTCTTGGCAGGCATAAAGAAATGTTGACACTTGGCAGGCGTAAAGAAATATTGACACTTGGCAGGCATAAAGAAATGTTAACCCTTCGCAGGCGTTAAGAAATGTTGAGTGCTGGAAGGCATTAAGGAATATTAACTTTTGGTAGGCGTAAAGAAATGTTGAGTGTTGGCAGGCGTACTCTTGGCAGGCGTAAACAAAATGTTAATACTTGGAAGGTGTAAAGAAATGGTCGACTCTTGGCAGGCATAAAGAAATGTTGACTTGCCACGCGTAAAGAAGTGTTAACTCTTGCCACGCGTAAAGAAATGTTGACTCCTCTCAGACGTAAAGACGTAAGTAAATGGTTGACTTTTGGCAGGCATAAGAAATTGTCGACTCTTGGCAGGCATAAACTAATGGCTTTGTTCGACATACAAAATTCAATGCTTCCAATATGGTGTCAGCGAAGAAATTAGTACGTTCATTTCAACGCCCTCTTTATCATCCCATGTAAGGTACCATTACAGTCATTATTTTGTGTCTTGGTCTCGCTTCGTTGTGCTCAAATCTAGACTTATATGTTAAGGTGTTTGGTTGTTTAAAATCTGTTGTCAAGGACTAGTTTTTGGCAGGATAAGGTGAGCTACAAACGAGTGTTTTTAAAACGTTATCAGTTGTACTGACTTAGAGCGTTGGAGCATAATTCATTGATAATGCATATATATATATATATATATATATATTATATATATATATATATATTATATTATATTATATATATCAAAGATATTTTAAATACTAGACTCGAGTGGTACAATACAATTCTAGATATTTAACACACACACACACACACACACACACACACACACACACACACACACACACACACACAACACACACACACACACACACACACACACACACACACACACACACACACACATCACACACACACACACAGATGACACACCCCACTCCCGATAAACATACAGAAACTCAAATTTCATGATTGCAATGCATACAAATGCCATAAGAGAGACTAACAACTTGACCACTTCTGCACCCTCAAAAAATCCCTAATACTCATAAGCCCCAGAGAGGGATCCTACAGCTTGGGCAAGGCTCGTCAGCCTATTGAGAAGACATAGCTTTAAACAAGATGCAAAGCGTATAAACGTACTCCCAGTAAGTAGTACAAAAAAAAAAAAATAAATAAATCAGCCACTATAGCACTTTCTCCCCTTTTGGTGGTAGAAATTTTGTATGTGAGAGAAAAGAAAAAAAAATGCTGCTCTCCTCGGCGGGGAAATGAATCCGTGGCGTCCGCGTGACAGGCGGGGCTACTAACCACTATACTACCGAGGACCTTACTAAATATGGTTACACTTAAGTTTATAAACCGTTATTGCTTAAGTTGTACATCACAAAATTATCATTTATTGCCGTTAGTAACGGCTGTTCTGGTAAAATAAAACATCGGGCATCATCCGTGACCCATAATGAACATATCTACAAATTTTCAGAAAGATCGGTCCGGCAGTTTTGTCTGGAGCGAGTGGAACGCATTTTGACCACGAACGGACAGACAGACAGACAGACACACAGACAGCATTTCTTCGTTCCCATTCTAAAGCAATCCCTGTTCTATAAGAATTGGGGTGCAAAAACACAATGGCAAAGGCAGGACGCACCCTAGGATTCCTCCGTCGAAACCTTAAGATAGCCTCTATTAGGCTTAGAGAAAAAGCATATCTTGTTTTTGTGCGACCGCTCCTGGAATATGCTTGCTCAGTCTGGGATGACATAAACAAGATAGAAGCAATACAAAGGAGAGCAGCCAGATTTGTCAACAACCGCTACCACAGAACAACAAATGTGACACAAATGTTGGAAAGGCTGGGATGGCCATCTCTGCAGCGACGACGACAGGCAGCACGACTCGCCATGCTGTATAAAATACACCATGACCTGGCTCGAGTCGATAAAACCAAGCTGATACCTCTTCCAGACCGAAACCGCAGAGGACATAACCAGCAGTTCCAACGTATCTCGTCCCAGGGTGCCAACAGATACAGGCATTTCTCGTTCCTGCCACGCTCCATTCGGGAATGGGACCAGCTGCCACAGTGCATTGTCAACGCCGAGTCCATGGAAACATTCAGGATGAAAATAAATAACCACTTAAAAGACACTGTCCTGGATGGTCTCGCTAGGGGCCGCCGGCAAAAACTGTTTTGAGTCATATGTAGAGAGGGGTGGGGAAGAGGGGAGGGAGAGGGCGGGGGCGGGGGAGGTAAATACATAAGATTTAGTCCTAAAGGCTCTGCCTGGCTCACCTGGGTCATTCTTGGGGATTAACTCTGGGGGACCCAGGGGAGATGAAATGGCGGAGCAAATCTCTAGTAGAAAGTAAGGAAGGAAGGGAAGGGAGGGGGGAGGAAGGAGGAGAGGGAAAGAAAAAAGGAAAAGAAAAAGGGAAAGTTTCACAAGGCAAACATCTGGAGTGGATCCTGTGAGAGGGGATTCCCAAAAGCAAAAGACTGAGTGGGTGTCTTGGTGGCAGCAAGACTGGCTATGTGTGTGGAGGGATCCTGTGAGAGGGGATTCCCAAAAGCAAAAGACTGAGTGGGTGTCTTGGTGGCAGCAAGACTGGCTATGTGTGTGGAGGGATCTTGTGAGAGGAGACCCCACTGAGGACTAGATGATGTGTCTTGGTGGCAGCAAGACTGGCTATGCTAATGAAAATTCTTTTTTTTTTTTAACACTGAACGCTGACATCTGAATTATTCTGTTGTATAGATTTACTATCATACTTCAAAGTATGACTTGCATAAGTATAAAAATTGTCAAAAGCGGGATACTTGCGGGAAAAGGCGGAATGACATGTGCGCATTCTTTCCAGTCAGCCACTGAATGACTCAGAATGTCCAATCATCACTTAAGGTTTGATTTATCAGAGAGAGTGTCACAGCGAATATCCTAGCTGCACACAGATAACAATCAAAATGTTCCTCCATACAGTAAGAGAAAGAGAAAACCCATAATGATGGGATCCCCTTGCCTGCCGGGCAGGGAGGGTAAACCCAAGCTCTCTCCAGTCACGAGTAACCCCTTAAGACACAATCTGAAGAGTTCCCCGAATAATCATAAACAGTCTTTTCATGGAGAAGGAGAGTACCTCACCAGGAAGTTGGAGGCCTCCCAAAGGACACACTATATCCAATATTTGGACATTTCTTTTACCCCCCCTCCCAGGAGACGTTACTGAAAGCCAAACCAAAGAGGGGGACAATACCAGAATCTCAGGGGGTAGGGAATTTGCAAAACCCTTCACACAGATGCACTTAATTACATTTAGTCCTCCAGCTGTCCAGGATGGGAATCGTTGACATTCAGTCACTGTAAGGAACAGGGGAAACTGTGGGCCTTCACCTGGCCCTGTTAGAAATCTTAACGCAGAGATTTCCCACAACAGCATCAGTTCTTTTCCTTGTCTAAAAACATACGGGACCCAGCATGTAACAAAATAAATGAATAAATAAAAAAATGATATCGCCTAAGTTTGCATTTGCTATTATCCGCTAAGGAAAGTGGAAACACAGAAGCAAAAATCCCTGGTTTTACGTTCTTTTCTTGCTGGAAACATTCCAAAGGAAAAAGACATGAAAAGCATAGTTCGGGACTGAAACCAGGTCCACACAAAAACTGTCGTTGACAATCTAAATTGTAGCTTTCATTTTCACAGGTTCTCCATATGTTATACGTCCGCCTTAAAAAAATCCAGTACGAAAATTATTACCGACGTTGAAGCGACAAATACTGGATGAAATGCTTGATTTGACGACGACTCCAGTCCATGAGATTGAGCTGGGCCACACAGGGTAACCTCGCATGAGTAAGTGATCCAGATGAGATGCGGTGAGGGGGGGGGGGGGGGGGGGTGAGGGAGCACATTTCCAGTCGAGTGCAGGACTGATGACGTCTGGCTTGGAACCATCCGGCCTCAAAGTACCCATAGGTTCATGAAAGCAAGTGGAACCATCCGGCCCCAATGTACCCCTAGGTTCATGAAAGCAAGTGGAACCATCCGGCCACAAAGTACCCATAGGTTCATGAAAGCAAGTGGAACCATCCGGCCCCAAAGCACCCATAGGTTCTAGTCTGAAAAAAGCCCTAGGTAAAGTCAATGTCAAGAAATAATTTGTTTAAAATCGTTCAGAGGGGAAGAGAGGTCAGTATTAGAAAAACTAAAATGTTTTAGAATAGTGTCTTCTGTTTTGCTATGAATGATTTCGACAATTTGAAAAGGAAATGAAAATAATATCATTATACATACATTTTCAAAATCGATCTCTGTTACTGAGTTCTCCTTGCACAGAACTGGTCTAAACCTGCTAGACTGGCAGTAGGTGACAAACAGAAAGAACCGAACCTGGCCCACAGCAAGCTCTTCATGCATCTGCGCTGGGCCTGGGCAATCGCCAATCGGGGTGTGTGATCCTGTGAACCCTAGTCAAAGATCAAACCGGTTCACCGCCTGATGGGCAATGACTAAGGAGCGGAATCTCTCATAAGAGAGCCTAAAATACTGAAATAATTAACAAACCGAACGAAAACAACTGATTCCTGACACTAGGACCGACGGTGTCCCATGCCACCATACTAATGACTTTCAACAAGCGAAACAGGATCAGGTTTTTTGTTGTTGTTGTTGTTTTTTGTTTTGTTTTATTGTTTGTAATTGACCACGTCGAAGTTTAAGTGGATTTTATCGAGATCTGTCAAAAGTATTTTGCTCAAGAAGTAGAATGAGAGACAGGAAAAGAGGGATTAAGAAAAAGAAAACCGAAAAGAAATGGACTGGTCTGGATAAGATCTGACAGGAAGACCGCTCCTCTGGAAATGTCCTCGTCCCCTGAAAAACTTCTGCATACTTACTCTTCCCCGAGATTAGGCAGACTTTGGCAGTGGGGCTGATCTCAAATGTACAACACTCGCAGGAAATAGTGAGTGATCTTTCCTCCGAGCTAATGATTTGCTAGGCCTGGCCTCGCGATAAAGATCGGCGGCCATACACTATACATGTCTCTGGCATTCGTAAATCACTTATCCTGAAAACAAAAGTGGCGAACACTTTGGAGATGAAATGAAGAAGCTGCTCAAGAGGAGCAAGGTGCTGTAATCCCTCAAAGTCTATGATAATTTCAAACAAGGATATCCATCTGTCCCGGCGATGCAGAAATCTGGTCAAGTAAGCTTGGAAAGATTCACCAGAGTCAGACTTAACTTGACGAAATCTGTCGCGGAATGAGATGGTAGTACGCTGGAACTTTGTCAGAAATCCTCTTCTAGGTCGTTATGGACGTACAAAGTAAACGAAAGAAAGTAAGAGCGGGCCCTTGAAGATACGCAACAAAATACATGGGCCGCTGTTCCCTTTTCCGTTTGCATAATAATGCCTGGACTTCCAACTGGAAGAGGAAAGAGTCAATTTCATCCACAGACTCTTGAAAAAAAAAAGAGGAAGTCAGGGAATATTCTTGTGGTCAGTCGGGGAAGAAGCGGGAGAAGCATCATTACTTTCTGTGAACTAATTTGGGAGCTCCAATGTATTTCAAGTCGAAGTCTTGCCTATTCTGGATTGTTGCAGTGTGGAATCATTTTCTCTTTCATTGCCGTTACTCTTACCTCCACCTCTGCTTCTTCCATTGCTGCCATTCTTTCCGCCTCAGCTTTGTCAGCTGCCAGTCTGTCCTCACTCTCTCTCTCTCTCTCTTGGAGTCTCTGCTCTCTGTCAATGGCACAATCAATGTATTTCTGAATCGCTGCGGGATGGTCAAAGCCTGACCTTTTTGCCTGTGCCAGCCATTAATCTAAATTCTCCTCACAGATCTTCATTTTAAGATCCGACACTAAGTGACAGGTGAAACAACGAAAACGCGAGAAAGTAACGGCGCTGCAAACAAAAGAATTATTCAGAAAGGAGTTAAACACAGTCAAAAAGGAAAAAAGTCAAATACAAAACAATTCGATAGCAAGAAGTTAAAGATAGCCAAAAATGAAAAAAAAAAAAAATAATAATAACAACAAAATGTCAGTTCTATATAAGTACCCGGTATAAATGTTAACGTCAGTATTGCGTACGTACGCATCATGACAAAATAAGCTCAGAAAAAACTCAGGTGTCAAATTGTCAAGACCAAATTTTTTTCACCCCTCATCGGATGAAGTTAGCACATCTTAGAAAATGACAAAAGACAATTTTTCTATTAAACAGGTAGAGTTCCTAGAGAGCATCTCTGCAAATGCTAAGTATTATCAAGTGAAAAATCGCATTGTATTTTCGTTCAGAAAACAGCACGTGGAAATATTCTGGGAATAGCAATCATTCATCCAAAAAACAAAACAAAACAAAAAAGATTAAAAAAGAAAGAAAAAAGAAACAAAAAATCGCACTATATTTTCGTTTTGAAATCAACACGTGGAAATATTCTGGCAATAAACAATCAGTTTGATAGATAAACAGACAGACAGACAGACAGACAGACAGACAGACAGACAGATAGATGGATAAAACACGCACTGCAAAAGAAAAGGCAGATTATCATGCAACACATCACAAAACAAACAAGATGAGGAGGAAGAACGCGCAGACGCTCGACAAATCCTGCATGACTCCCGCCCAACCAGCAGAGCAACAGAGCTTGTCTCCAGGCTGTGGACCTGGACCCCCTCAAGCTGCGGCGCACCACGGCCAAGGCAGCCATGACGTACACAGCCATGAGTGGCCTGGTTGAGGTTGTGCCCAAGGAGGGCACCTGCATCATCCCCGGCCACCAGGAAAACCGGAGGGCACTCAGTGAAACTTTTCATCCCCTACAGACTCATTTCTCAGATTCATTTCTGGGATTCGGTGAGTGACAACCGCGCCGAGCGGACGTGTGCTACTTGCGCTCCGACCAAACCGAATGTGAGCTGTGTTCTATACAGCTTTTTCCCTGCCGTGCAGTTCTTTTGTATTCGGACTGTAGCCGTCACGAAATCTTTTTCAAACAGTTCATATACGTCTTCCAATTTACTTTTTTTTTTTTTTTTTTTTTCGTTTTTCGCTTTCGATTTCTGGATATGGCCGCGAGCGTTCGACCTGTCTTCATAAAATCAAGAGACATTCCTGACACTGCGAGCAACCGCCCAGCCACTGTTCTGGAGATCTGCTTGGCTGCAGAACGCACCGCCGGACAAGGTTCAGTTGTTGGGGCGCAGCAGATTGGAGGGTTGTGGAGAGTCTACCCCGCTACTGAAGAGGCGAGGTCCATACTACTTGTGCAAGGTATTCGCCTCAGAGGTATTGTGCTACAGGTAGTAAACACTAACCCTTATGTCTTGAGAGACCAGACAGGAAAAGAGAAACCTGCTACTAAAGTCTTGATAGACAATATTCCCATTTCTGTGGCTGACAGCGAAATTGAGCACGCCCTTCTCCAAGCGGGGTGCGAACTTCGCTCCACTTTAAAATGCGAAAGAGCGAGGGACAACGATAATAAACTGACAAGATTTCTCACAGGACAACGATTTATTTTTATAAGTCCCGTCTGTCCCCCTTGAGAAAACACTTAAAGTCAGCTTTTTAACAGCCAGAATCTACCACAAAGAGCAGAAACTAGTGAAAAGGCCAGTGGTATGTTCTAACTGTCTGGAAGACAATCACCACGCATCGGTATGCGTGAATGATGTGGTGTGCAGGGCATGTAAGAAGACGGGACACAAACGAGGAGACCCTGCTCGTGAGCTTACTGCGTCTGATCAGCGTAGCAGAGAAAGTGTGTGTGTGAGTGATGAAAAGAATGGGGATCAGAGTGAGAGGGAGGAGAGCGAGGATGAGAGAGAGGAGCGAGAGTGCAATGTGCAGAGAGAGGAGAAAAGTGGAGGAGGGAAACACATCTGCCAGAACAGAGGACCATCCGGCACACGTCAGGCCACGCTGGGATCCTCCCTGGAGCTGCACAGTCCGCCTCGCCACCGCTCGGAAACCCCTAAGCGACGCCGGTCTCGAGAGGGCGCCAGACCTCCTGACAAAAGAGGAAAAAACAAACAACAGAAACAAGAGGGAGGGCGTTCCCGCCGCCACGAAACGTCACATGATAACCGTTCCGGTGTAGACGAGTGGCGCTAACGTCTGGCATTGTTTACATTGTTATATGTATGACGACTTATCGCTTGAAAATGGATTGTGAGTTTGAAAAACCCCTGTTATGTCTAAATATGACGATTTCCGCTACGAATTTAGTTAAATTCGTAGGCAAAGAACATATAATTTTTTCATATAATGGATAAAATCTGTATAACGTCACTGAATTGTAGAGGATTAAAAAATAAATATAAAAGAACATCAATTTTTCATTTCTTTAAAAACGGAAAGTTTGATTTGATCTGTCCTCAAGAAGCTCATATAACTGACAGTGATGTATCTATATGGGAAAAGGAATGGGGAGGTAATTTTTTTTTATAACGGAGGTACCAACAGGAGCAAGGGAGAAGTTATTTTGATTGCAAAACATTTCCCGGGAAGTCACATTAGCAATGGAACAAAATAGAATCTTGATTGTTTCAGTCACATGTGATAAATATGATTTCCACTTAGCAAACATATATGCTCCAAATAATAGTACTGAAAAAATGGACTTTTTCAAACTACTGAAAGAAAAATGTAAAAAGTACAGTGACAAAAAAATTATGTTGTTTGGGGACTTTCACTGCGTTCATAACAATGCTCTTGAAATAATATCGGGCAAGCCCCACCGTGAAAATTAAGTTCAAGGTCTTAATAAGTTAACGAAAGACCTAGAACTGAGTGGTCTTTGGAGAGTATTTCATGCTAACGAACATGATTATACATGGGCACAGGTGCGGTCCATTTATAGCTCGTAGGCTTGACTATAGCTTTACAACAGAGGATGTATTAAGTGATTGTGTATCATGTGAACATCTGACCATTCCAAACTCGGACCATAAGGCTGTGACAGTTGAGCTGAATCAGTGTGAGTTCATTCGTGGTCCAAGTTATTGGAAATTCAACAATAGTTATTTAAAAAACCATGATTTTGAATAGTCTATTATATAAAGAGCTTAACGACAATATTAATGACAATTTGTCAAATATTGATAAATGGGAAATGTTGAAAATTGAAATAAGAAATTTTTGTAGCGAATTTTGAAAAGAATTATCATGCCAAAAGAAAAACGATTCGCTTAAGTTAAACCTACAGAAATTGAAAAAAAGCTCATTAAAGACCCTTCAAATGAAGAGTCGCAAGCCACATATATGCATTTAAAGCATAAATTAGAATTAAAACAACTGCATGACGCAAAGAGGGCACAGATAAGATCGAGAGTTAGATGGGTCGAAGATGGGGAACGAAACACTAAGTATTTCTGCAATTTAGAAAAAGCTAGGGGTAAACGAAAAGTCATAACAAGGTTGCATAGTGAAACAGGAGAAGTATTAACTAAACAAAGTGATATCTTACAAGAAGAAGTCTCGTTTTATAAAAAATCTGTAGAGCCAAACAATGGTCGCAGAAAATGTTACAGAGGAGACTAACAAATTCATAGAGTCAGAAGTTTTTCCATGTTTAGATGATAATGATGCTGCCTTATGTGAAGGACTGGTTACCTTAGAGGAAACAACAAATGCACTAAGTAAACTACGTAATGGGTCGGCACCTGGTTGCGACGGAATCGCAGTAGAATTCTTAAAATTCTTCTGGAGTAAACTAGGTAAATTGGTCACAGGTTCTTTTATTGAATCTTTTCATAAAGGTGAATTATCGTACACTGAAAGACAAGGAATCATTACTTTATTACACAAAGGAAAAGACTTAGAAAGAGATCAGTTAACAAACTGGAGACCAATTACCTTGACTAATACAGATTATAAAATCCTTGCAAAAGTTCAAGTGGAAAGACTTAGCAGCGTTATTCATAAGTTAAATAACAGCGATCAGGTTGGCTATCTTGAGAGGTAGAAATATTGCAACAAGTATAAGGTCTATAGATGATGTAATAAACTACTTAAACACACGTAATGAGGATGGATATCTACTAGCAGTAGACTACTGTAAAACTTTCGATTCAATATCCAGAAAATTTTTGTTGCATGCATTTGATGTTTTTGGTTTTGGTGTGGACTTTAAAAGGTGGGTATATGTTCTTAACAACGGTAGTTCAAGCAGTATTAATCACGGTGGCTGGATTTCGGAACCTTTCGATATTGCCTGTGGTATCAGACAGGGTTGCCCTTTTTCACCTCTCGCGTTTGTACTGGCCGTAGAGCTGCTTGCGATCAAAATTAAAACAGTTCCTTAGAGGGCATCAAAGTTCCAACTCCTCATTGCACAAGCCCTGTTCATATCAAAATAAAACACATGGCTGAACTGATGTAACAAGAAATCTAAAGAATCGCCTGAACAAACAAGATCGAAGCCGCTATACCATAGACTATCTTTCAGATCTGAACATCGAGAAATGGGCGCACACCCAGGATCCGTGTATAAGCTGTCCATCCTGTGCCTGCCAGTTTTGCCAAAACGGCAAATTTTCACCTGGACTTAGCCTCAGCGTTTACAACTTGTTGCTTCCAGATAGGTATATTCACAAAAGGTGACAACAAAGGTATGCGACTTCATTTTCATCTGCAGCAGAGCCTCTCAACTTGATATTCTATGCCATCTGCTTGGTAGAAAGGTTAATGAAACGTCAGCAAGTTAGAAAGGTATTCTGTTTTACAGAACCTCAGTGAGTACCTTAATAACAAGTTGAACGATCGAACCTGTCGCTGGTACAGTAAAAGAACATGGGGGAAGAGGGGGAGGGGGAGGGGGGGCGGCATTCAGAGGAGTAGCATGCAGTGCCACGTTCACTTATGTGGGCCGGAATACGCTCAAACGCTTAGCCTTCTGACGAAGATGGTGAAGAAATCCAGAAGTTGACTGACGCCAAGGACGCTAGCCGTAGTACCTATCAGCAAAACTGCATATCTGCATACAAAAAGGACAATTTCTCCAGCTGTTACTGTGTATGTTTGTGGGATCAGGGTTAATGGGCACATGGAAAATTCCTTTTGGTGGTATCTCCTTGTCTGCTCTGTGTGCTTTGTGTTGGCATCTGTGCTGGGCAATTTAGTGTCGTTCATTTGGAGTTATGGGCATGCAATTTTCTTATCATGGAAGTAAGAGTTACCTCACTTGCTTCTGCTGCCTCTTTGTGTCTACCGCCTCATTTTAGATTTTTTTCCCCATACCATCAAGCCGAGCTAACCTATGCTTATTTCTGTTCATTTGTGCCTTCTGTTTAACTCTGCTCAAGATAACAAATAAAGGCTGTCCCAGTCTGGAATAAATGTTTATTTGTATTTGTTTATTTCTCCAGTTGTCGCTATACGAGCGCGTATACATGTCTAGGTTCAAGGTATACTGGCAAGCCTGGAATATCCCTGCTGGGGGGATGTGTCCTTGTTTGCTTTGTGTTTTCTGTATCGGCTTTTGTGCTTGGCGATTTGGTGTCGTGAGCAGCATTCATTTGGAGTTATGGGCGTATAATTATTTTCTCATGGGAGTAAGAGTTACCCTGCTTGTGTGTGTGTGTGTGTTTTTTTTCTTTTTTTTTTTTGCTGTGTACTGTTTACTGTGTACATTTAAGATTTCCTTTTATACCTGTCAAACCGAGATTATCTGTATTTGCTTATCTTTGTCTGTGTTCTGTTTGTTTGTGCCAGTCTTCAATAAACATTAATTTGGTTTTTGTGTTTGTTTACTTCTTCAGTTGTTGTTGCTGTGCACATGTGTTGGTACAGAGTATGCTTGGAACATCCATTTTTGGAATGTCTCCTCGTTCGTTCTGTGTGTTATGTGTTGGCTTTTGTGCCAATTGATTTGGTGTCGTAAGCAGCATTTGTTTGGAGTCAAGGACATATATATTATATATATATATATATATATATATATATATATATATAATATATCATGGGAGAAATACTTACCCTAATTGTTGTTACTAACTGTTACTGTTCCCTACCTCTTTTTAAGATTCCTTCACACCAGTCCAACCGAGGTTACCCGTATTTGTTTCTGTTTGCATGTGTGTTGTGTTTGACTTTATTCAGGATAGCAAAAAGGATGTGCAAGTCTTGAACAAATGTTAATTTGTGTTTGGTCATTTCTCCAGTTGTTACTGTTGTATACATGTGTAGATGCAGATTGTGTAGGCAAGCTTGGAATTTCCTTTTTGGGGGAAGTCTCTTGCTTTTTTGTGTGCTCTGAGTTGAGATTTTGTAAGACTATCAACCGTCGTAAGCAACATTTATTTAGAGTTATGGGCGTATAGTTATCTCATCATGGGAGCAAGAGTTATCCTACTTGTTTGTCATCCAAAGAGGTAACCTCAAATTCAATCAAAAGCAAGGTGCAGGAAAAGCACAGAATAGTGCAGAACCCCTGGCAGAGGAAATGGGTGTTGCTAACATCGTAGTGAGTGAGGACTGGAGTTTAGTAATAAATCCCTGCTTACATTATAACCACTACAAAACAGTAAACAACCCAAAAGCACAAGGAACAGAACTCAATATAGTGAGTAATCTAGAACTACAAAAGTTCTCAGATATTCGTGGAAAAGACCACCTCCTTTACAGCGAGGTCGCCTAGATCTTATTTGTTTACTGACAGTCTTATCAGAAAGATGAAGGACACAAATATCCTTTATGGCTAAACCATTCTCTAACAACCATCAGCCTAGACCTGAACACGGAGCATAAAGAAAAAAATTCTGGAATTCTTATTCATTTTACTGGGATGTTGGACAAGATAAGATAAAATGAAAATGATCACTTCGTAACACTGAAAATGGTAGGACAGGTGTACGTAACATAGTTTTTATACAGGTCTTCAAACATTATGCATGAAAATATCAGTAAAGGGACATAAAAATGGACAAATATTGTTCAAAGATGGTCCATGATTGAACCGTCCGACAGATGTGGCCCTTTGAGATTGCTTAACAATAAATGTAAAAGATTTTGTACGGAGGTTTTCTATGTAGCCCATATACAGCTGTCCAGATAGGTAACTTTAAAAGAGGCACAAGAGGTACTATTGGAACCATTTTTTATAATGACAAGTTCAGATGTGGTAATGATACATTGTCCTTAAAAAAGGGGCACAAAAACATATTTTCGACAAGAGATTTTGTACAGATGTTTTCTCAGTTATAAATCATTCTCCTAAAAGTATATCATCGATGTAAACTAGTAAGAATATAATGTTTGCATGCACTCTGTAAAAACATTATGCATTTACAGACAATATCAAATTAAAGGATAGAAAATGGAATGGAAGGACAAAGGCTCTCTGGATATTAGCAAATGTAAAGAAAAGATAAATCTACTCTCAAAGCAGTTACTGCATGTGCAAAAAAATGCTTGTGCATGGTGGGAACAAAAACTAAATATCTATTAGGACTGTGACGGAAAACTGAAACAGGTCAAATAAGTTTAAAGTGGTTCCAAATTAAGCTATGCTACAACGTTTTAGGTACAAATAATATTCTGAAGAAAATGGGAATTATAGATGATGACATGTGCACCAGCCAGGCATTACTTGTGGTTCTGCAATTGTTATAGCGGTTTTTAGACAGATTTAGAGAAGATTTGAAGAGAGAAATATGGGCAATGTTCTCAGACTCAGATACAAAACTTGTTTTGTTTGTTTGGGAGTGATGGCCAGCCATACACAGATAACAGCTTTGATCACATTTCTTTCTTAGCAAAATACGTCATTACAACTGCATCATAAGTAAGATGAAATCCAATGTAATACTCTGTCTGAAAGATGAAAAAAACTATGGAACTGAAAAACACAACTGACCAAAAGAAATGGAGCATGTAGAATTCTATTTTTGAAAATGATATCCTCACCAGCATTTTTTGGACAACGTTTCATAGTAAATGACGTAATAGTGTATGTTTGCTTACAGATATTTCATACGGTGTGTGCATTTTGCCCTTGTTTTCGTTCTTACTTCATTAAACTGTTTACTGCACGCCAAATTCAGAAACATAATGATCAGAACAGAGAAATCTACACAATTTGCAAATCTGGCTGCCCAGACAAGTTCATCACCATTGCACGCTGAAGTCATGATGGCATGCTTGCTCGCTTGCTGGACCTCGGAGACTCTTTCAATGCTTTGCTGGTTACAAATGGAGGCAAGCAGGGCTGTGTCTAACTACCCACTCTGTTCAGTTTGCTTTGTTTTCAGGGATCAAGACGGCATCAAGATCAGTTTCAGGACTGATGGTAAGCTCTTCAACCATTAGAGGCTGACTTCTTGTCTGCAGAACACTGTGCACTCAAAGCTGCTACGGTAGCCAAAAAGCAGCAGAGCATGTAGTGCTTTTCAGCTACTTGCAACAACTTTGGGTTTGCAGTTAATTCTAAGAAGACTAAATTCTTGTGCCAGTCGGCACCACAGACACAATATCTAGAACCAGAAATCACCGTTAAAGGGGAAACCCTCAAGGCTGTTGACAGCTTCACAGACTTCGATAGCATTTTACGGTCATTCGAATAGATAAACTGGTCATGATGATGTTGGTACGACAATTACTATTGTAATTCATATTCATGCCTTCATTTGCCATTTTCTTTTTACATCTTGAGCATTTAAATTCTCCCCCATTGTTCATGATTATTCGCTGTTACTGTTACCCTTAATTCACCCATTTCTATGCATTTGTTGTTCATGTACGGATGAATTTTTTTCGTACTTTGTCGTTACTTTTCTACAATTCTTCATAATGTTTCTTTATATTGTTGCAAGCTCTGTAGATGAGATGTTACATCGCCTGACTCATAAAAACTAAAGTGTTTGTAATTTCCCACCACTTTCACGATTTCTAGCCAAACACATTATTTTCCAAAATCACTTTTGTGTCTGGTTCTGGAAGATAAAGAAAATGCCACTTGCGGTTATTGAAAATAGCTAAAGATGTGTTGTATCATTGTGAGAAAGAATTGTAGCGGAATCAGGGACTGAGCTCTTACTAGCCATCAAAGAGTTTTAACGCAAAGATTTCATGGTGCTGAATGTGGTGCAGTGCTAGATTTCTTCCACAGTTCTTTTTTTCTCCATCGCTTCATTTCTGAAAAAGCAGGTGGTTTCATTCCGTAATGGACATATTGAAATATTGCAGGGGTGGGATGGTAGGGTGGAGGAAAATTTGTATATCGCTGAATGCCGTTAATCACTTCTTGCTTGTAGCGCACAAGTGGTACAAATGGTAATCTGAGATTGTACACTGTGTACGACACATTACCATATCGCCGAACGAAAGAAACAAATAAATTAACAGACTTTCTTTCCTTTAGCGGCATAGTAGTTTTTCATCTACGTTTGTTTCAGTTTCAGCCTGAGAGGTCGAAACGCGTCGTGTTTGGTCTTGTGATTTGTTTGTTCATGTTTGGCGGATGTAGTACTTAAACTTTTTAAGATTTGGAAAAAAAAAAAAGTTGTATTGCAGTCTGGCCAATCGTCAGGTTGCTGCGGCATTGATTAGAGCAGGGCACACAGGGGACCTCACTCTCATCTGTTGAGAGAGTACGCCATGCTGAAAAAGGGCAGTTGAACTTTCAGGGCGGCATGAACTGCTGGTCCCTTAACCTCTGATACAGCTTAGGCACTCAAGGTCCACTCACGTGATTCAGAAATGGTTCGAGGTGCTGCAGTTCAAAGTTTTTTCTTTTTACTTCAGATATGGTGTTCTGATGATGCGATCCGGTAGGATTGCTCTTTAAAGTCTTCATTTTTGCTGGCATTGTGTGTCGGATCTGATATTGCATGAGATCTTTTTTTCATTCCTTTCGCTATTCTTTTTGTTATTTCTTATAATTATCCATTTGCCCCTGTCTAATTCTGGATCTGTAGCATATAACTAGATTTAATGATTTTACAGAACTTGAAAAAAATCTTATGATTGTGGCTGAATAGAACCGGCTTTATAAGAATTCTTAGACTTTTAAAGTAGTCTAAGTCTTTGAATACAGGTTGTTCTTTTTCGCTGCACAACAGTCACTTCTGACTGATCGAAGAAAAGTTTAGAAGGCCGGCTACATTGAAAATCATTAATCTGAACGTATATATGTAAGGATTGCCTAAACTGAATGTCACAGAAATAGAGACATTTGTTTGAATATTTACCATTATTTTGGTGTTTGTGTTGCCAGCCTGGAAGTGAATCCATGGCCAATAGTTTGGTCCCGATGATGAAAAAAGAAACTAGGGCTGCTTGGTACTCCTGTGAGTGGGAAACACAGTACAGTGTAAATACTGTGTTCAGTAGAGCCAAAACATCCTGTAGGTCTTAGGATGTTTATCACAGAAGTCAGTTTATGCCGAGAGGCAGGCAGTATTTGAAATTGTGGACCATATATGCCATGACCCCTTGCCATTCACACACACACACACACACACACACACACACACACACACACACACACACACACACACACACACACACATTTCCTTCCTGGTGCGTTCTTAGATTGGTTCATTTGCTGAAAAAAATGTCAGTGGTCAGAGTAATCTGTCTACATTTGCTTGGCTCACTGACTCTGTCATGGCATGTCACATATAACTCTGTGCCTTGGAAACGGCCCATGATCCCTGAAATCCAACTACAATGGCAAAGCAGCAAAGCCTCTAGTTCTCGTCATGAACTCACCGACGTCAGGATACGTGACACTGGACAGGAATGTGAGTGGAGACAGGGGTTTCCCTGTGGAGAGGGACGTTGACATACCTGCCAGACATGCAGTCATGATCAGTCTGAAGCTGCTTAAGCCTTTAGGGACTGTCGCTTTGTTTCGCTACATGAAAACCTTTGATCATTCTGAGGATTCTTCCAGCCAAACCACTCAAACGACAGAGGTCTGGAAATCGGATCGTGCTGAGTGTGATTTTGCCCATATCTATCATTTCAGTGAAACAAAATTATTGATGCAGGTGAAAAGTGTTGGTCGCTATGGATACGCGCCTGAATATGCTCACTTCAAATTTTTCTTTTCTTTTTTTCCTGAAAGTGAAGAACCCCGAAAGTTGTTAAATGGGCTGTTCAACTGTTCAGTGGAACACTATTCCAGCTTTCAGCACCACTTGGTTTGTAACCTGAAGACAGAGTGTGAGGATGGACGGGATGAAACAGAACACTGCCCCTTCAGTAGTGCTGACTGTCAGGGCCTTGTGGCATTATGTGATCGATGTTACAACATTGTTGGAAGTTTGCGTGGATTTCAAGAAGACAAACCCTACGACAACAAGAGGGCTGAGGAGTATTGTAATCTATTGGGGGGAACATTGAGATTTCCCAAGTGTGTACAGCAGCGGTACGTTGCTCTGAATGACAAATCGGAGAGATACTGGGGTGGTCTTGGTCGTCTCTGGGCTGGTCTAAAGACCAACGATCCGTCTTGGCCCACGATGTACACTCACAGTGTGACGAGTAAGGAGAACACTGTTTTTCATCATTCATTTTTTTACTCGACTAGGGGAACTGATGGGGAACTGCGCAACATCATGGTTGACCTTCAACAAATGATCGCCCTAAATTCAAATCGCTTGGTAGAGACATTCCAACGAATCGTCGGAGCAATTTGTGAAATCGGAGCGAACACTAGCCAAGAGGATTCTCATTATTTAGAGGGAATTCCTGCAGCCAACATACGGTCGCCTTTGTCAGAGAAACAATGCTCTGTAATGGTATGTCATGAGGGTCACATGACACAGAAATCTCTCTCATGTGGCTTAAGTCATGGTGAAGCGTGTCGTCAACAGTCAGGATTGAACTGTCCTATTTCTGAACACACACCAGCCTCTGATACGTTTGTCTGCCATGATGAGCTCACCAGTGTGTCATTTAGCCTGCTATGTGATTTCACTGCAGACTGCGCGGATCTCAGTGATGAATCATTTTGCAAGCACCTGCCATGCCAATATTCCTTGTTCATGTGCCACAATGGCCAGTGTGTATCGTATGATACTATCTGTGATCACGTGTCGCATTGCCTGGATCAGTCAGACGAGAGAAGTTGTGATGGATATTCTTCTACACCTTTCTCTAGGGAACGTGTTAAATCCCCTGTCCTGATCAATTTTGACGGAGTCTTGCAGTTCACCGCCACAGCCCTGCAATCCAATGAGTCCTGTCCTGACAGTCACTACCGTTGTCCAGGGCCTGTCAACGATTGTCTGCCCATTTACACACGATGCAACGGAATGAAGGACTGTATAGAACACCAGGACGAAGATGGATGTGAGGAGATGACATGTCCAGGACTTTTGTGTTGCAGGTTTTCACATGTATGTGTACACAGTGACCACGTCTGTGACGGCTGGCCTCAGTGTCCCATGCATGATGATGAGTTATGGTGTGGAATAACCTGTCCCGTTGGCTGCGTTTGTCAGGCTCACGCTTTCCTGTGTCTTCAACCTTTTAATGTGGAACACTTTCTTCAGGTCCGCTTTTTGGATGCCTCTGGTTCGGGGATGACACTATTAGATGTAGCCAGTAATTTTTATCTCGTTCACCTGGTTCTTGCCAGATGTTCTCTGACTGTACTGCCAGAACTGAAACTGCTGAATTTGAGGGTTCTGGACCTCAGTGGGAACGAGCTACATCACGTGAACTTGAGTTGGTTTGTAGGCATGGAAAACATGCAGTTCTTGTCTCTGTCTAACAACCCTGTCACCTCTCTCTCTGCAGACCTATCCTCTGGGATCCCAAGAACAACGCTGTCGTCAATTGATCTGTCATATATACCACTGACAGTGTTTGACCCCAAGGCGTTGACAGTGTTTTCCCGATTACAGATACTGAATTTAACCTTTACATCAATCCACACTATCGGTCCTAATGGTTTTCAGCACATTGTATATCTGATGGAACTTTATATTGATAACAGTCCTTTGAAGACCTTTCCATCGGACATTTTTAAGGATCTTTTCCATTTGCGATTGATTTCTTCCCTCAACTATAAACTATGCTGTAAAGAATTGCTTCCTGATCATTTCGATGCTTCATCTTGTCGTGCCCCTAGGAATGAAATTTCATCCTGTGAAGATTTATTGCGGTCATGGGCGTACCGTGGGTTTCTGTGGCTGATAGCCTGTCTGGCGCTGTCTGGTAATCTATTCTGTTTCTGTGCACGATTATTTGCCAGAAGCATGACCTCTACAAGTGGATTCAGTGTCTTTGTCACCAACTTGACCATGGCCGACTTTCTGATGGGTGTGTACATGACTTCTATAGGGGTGGCTGATGAAGAGTTTCGTGGCAGATATCTTCATTACGATGAGGTGTGGAAAAGCAGTGTGCCGTGTCAGGTGGCTGGTTTTCTGTCTCTCTTGTCCTGTGAAGTGTCAGCCCTCATCATCTGCCTGATCACGCTGGACCGTTTCGTTGTCATCTGCTTCCCGTTTAGTACTCTGCGATTTGAGAAGAGATCTGCGGCTATGGTCTGCCTATTGATCTGGTTGATTGGTTGGTTTCTTGCCTTGTTGCCGTTGCTTCCAGTGACGTCACACTGGGAGTTTTACAGTCAGACAGGTATTTGCATTCCACTACCGGTAACGAGACAAGATTTTAAAGGAAAAGTGTATTCTTTCAGCGTGTTGATTGGCCTTAACTTTGCTCTGTTTCTGTTTATCTCCATCGGCCAGGCGTCGATCTACTGGTCAGTACAAAGCAACAGTTTTAAAATCACTTCTACCAAAGTGTCACGGGACATGACCATAGCTCGGCGGCTGATCACTATTGCGCTGACAGATTTCATGTGTTGGTTCCCTATTGGTCTGTGTGGAATTTTGGCATCAGCTGGTTTTCCTGTCCCTGGTCAAGTGAATGTGGCCCTGGCAATATTCATAATGCCTTTAAACTCTGCTATTAATCCCTTCATGTATACATTAAACTCTTGGAAGGAAAAGCAGACAAAAATCAAAGAAAGAAAACTTTTACAGTGGTTGGAGACTCATCGTGATTAGATAATAGGCAGCCAAACATCAGGACCTATGGAGTCAATAATGTTCACATTTACTTAAGTTGTTTATGTTATCATCATTATTTTCATCTCTCAATACAAGCTGCTTGTTCAATGCTGTACTTATAAATGACTTCCAGTCATCAACATCAACAACGAAACAACCAAAATTAGAGAGAGAGAGAGAGAGAGAGAGAGAGAGAGAGAGAGACTCAAATGTTTTATTCATAAAGGCCAAAGCCCCTTTAGAGAGAGAGAGAGAGAGAGAGAGAGAGAGAGAGAGAGAGAGGGAAAGAGAGAGAGAGGATCAACTGATGTTTACTTAAGCTGAACGGCCAGTCTAAGCAGTGACAAGAAAGGCCATAGCGTAAATGACTGCTATGTGAAGAATACATCACCACATCGGGGAATGAGGAAGGCCATAGCGTAAATGACTGCTATGTAAAGAATACATCACCACATCGGGGAATGAGAAAGGCCATAGCGTAAATGACTGCTATGTAAAGAATACATCACCACATCGGGGAATGAGAAAGGCCATAGCGTAAGTGACTGCTATGTAAAGAATACATCACCACACCGGGAAATGAGGAAGGCCATAGCGTAAATGACTGCTATGTAGGCTAATGAATACATCACCACATCGGGGAATGAGGAAGGCCATAGCGTAAATGACTGCTATGTAGGCTAATGAATACATCACCACATCGGGGAATGAGAAAGGCCATAGCGTAAATGACTGCTATGTAAAGAATACATCACCACATCGGGGAATGTAGAAGGCCATAGCGTAAATGACTGCTATGTAAAGAATACATCACCACATCGGGGAATGTAGAAGGCCATAGCGTAAATGACTGCTATGTAAAGAATACATCACCACATCGGGGAATGTAGAAGGCCATAGCGTAAATGACTGCTATGTAAAGAATACATCACCACATCGGGGAATGAGGAAGGCCATAGCGTAAATGACTGCTATGTAAAGAATACATCACCACATCGGGGAATGAGGAAGAGGCTGAGTGTGACAAGTGGGGAGGGAAAAAGGACATCTGGATCTTTCCTTGGTCCAGCCTAATCTCTGAACTTGAGAAACAACATTTACCATTGAACTAGGTCAGTCTGTAATGTTTGCTATGACGTAACGTAACGCAGTTGAATACATGAATGAGTTAAAGCCACACAGTGAGTCCTATTCATAATTGAGCCACGTGGGCCATGGTGACATTCCCCCCCCCCCCTCCATCCCCCACACCATCCTTATGAAAGGTGACTTCCCCTTCTGCTCCTGCTTGGCAACCAGCGGCGAGCTGAAAGAGAAACATACACCAGCCGCCATGGAGAGGTGATCAGAGTCATGGACTCCTGAAGATCGTGGGTTCAGTTCTCATCAGAGCCATCTATATGTGTAATGTTCTTCGCAAAGCCCCTCCTGCCCAGAGCTGCGTTTGCTTTTGCTTGATCTGTGAAGACTAGGACTATACAATGGAGTTTCATTCACTTAACGGATGCGTCTCTGAGAGTGTTGCTCGAATGTCCTGATCAACACAAAGGTGTCTGTATACCTCGGGCCTGGTTGACGCTGGAATTGACCATGAAGTTAAGCATGGAATACAACCCTGTCATGCAGTCTCATACTTGAATGGAAATATTCGTACCATCTTGTTCATCATCTTCATCCTCATCGATCAACATTTTTTTTAAATGTCCTAAATTATGTTTAGCTCTCATGGTGACCTCAGTTTCGACTACCTCTCCACGTCTATGCGCTTAATTTGTTTCTGTTGGGGTCATTGGTATCGGCAAAGTCATGGGAACTGTCGCTAGTCGGATGTTTCTGTTGGGGTCATTGGTATCGGCAAATTCGTGGGAACTGTCGCTGGTCGGATGTGTTGGCGCCCTGCAGTGGGAGAGCTCACTCGGGTTGGCTCCATTACAAAGCAGTTATCGTCGTTAGTAGGGGGGAGGGGGGGGGGTTAACAGCTGGTGTTCTGAGTAAGTTAGACTAGAACATCATCACTGAACAGCACCGCAATGTCTCGGTGGCGGCGCAGTGTTTCTTCCAGTGGGTTGTGTCAGGACGATGTGACATTGACTGCTCCCTGTGGAATGCTGGTGCCAGACCGCTGTGTCAGGACAGGACAGTATGTGGCTGTGGAGGGGCGGGGGGGGGGGGGGGGGGGCAGAATGTGCAGCATGTGTGCAATGGCACTGGGATGGCACAGGAGAAGAGACAGCGCACGCACACACACACACACATACACACACACACACACACACACACACACACACACACACACACACACACACACACACACACACACACGCACACACACACACACACACAATCACAGACACACACAATCACACACACACACACACACGCACACACGCACGCACACACACACACACACACACACACACACACACACACACACACACACACACACACACACACACACACACACACAACATGTCTTATGTTGAGAAAAATAAAAAAGCA
>CM065723.1:6066177-6073677 GCA_033310375.1 Conus canariensis | reverse complement strand
TGTGGTCCCAGTCTTCCCAGCTGAGTCCGCAGCAAACTCAACTCTGGGAAGGAGCCGGTCGGGGCAGAAAAACCCACATGACTCTGATGGGATTCGAACCCACGACCTCCCAGCCGGGAGTCCGCGACGCTAACCACTTCGCCACGGCGGCTGGTTCGGCAGCTCATCTTTGGTTTAAGTTGATGATCGACAAGGCTCAGCGAACTGCTATTTCTTCTGTTGAGAAAAAAAGAATGACGAGGTGAAAGCTGGACGCTATTTATTATTATTATTATTATCTTAAATCCTTAATTTCATTCTAAATGTATCACAGCTAAACCTCAGCCCTATGTTTGTAAATAGCTTATGATGGTTTTGTTTTGCATAAAAAAGGATAACGAATGTAGTCTTGGCTCTTCTATACCTGCAGCTACAGATCAGTCCCAAATGCTACACATTGTCTACTAACGACACTAAAAGAGTGTGGATTTCATCTTCCTTGGTTGGTCAAAACGACTGTTGTGTCATCCATGAAGGCTTGAAGAGGGCGAATATGGTACCAAGTCCCGAAAGCTGGCTCATTGCTGCTTTCAAGATTACCTCCTACGCTAATACAAACAGTATATTAAGAGAAATCGCACAGCTCACGTTCATACCATCGCCCAGATTAATCTAATCTGTAGTGCATTTGTTGATAGAGAACGTCATCGAGAAACCGTGGAAATACTTCCTCTGCATTTTTCGGATTTTCTTTGGGATACAAAACAATTCCAGAACCGGTGGAATCATCTTATGTGAAAGTGATCCGCACGCATTTGTCAGATGGAGCCAGACCACATCAATGCCCTGTTCCCTGCCTTAGGTCTTTCAACAGCTTCTCAGATCATAGTGACATGATTTACAAAGCCGGACACCCCTCCCTGAGATTCTGCGCCGGAGAAATCGCCCACGCCTCATGATTACGACCTGAGATGCGTACCTCGACTTCGAGGAATATCCTCGAAGCACCATCTGCTGAAAGCGACATGAGCAGTATGCAGAGACTGGTGTGGTTTTCATGGCAGCTGTCCAGCTGATAGATCATTTCTTCGGGCCACAGTCAGGTGGACAGACGGGGACCGGTCAGTATGACTGTCCAACTGCTGGTGGCCCGAACTGGAGAAGGAAGAGAGTGGACATCTAAGAGGTCACGCGTGAGGAGGAGCAGCGTAGAAAGTAACAACACGACATTCGAGCGTTAGGTTTTTCTCTGTCTGTCTGTCTCTCTGTCTGTCTGTCTGTCTGTCTCTTTGTCTGTCTGTCTGCCTGTCTGTCTCTTCCTGTCTCTGTCTCTGTCTCTGTCTCTCTCTGTCTCTCTGTCTCTGTCTCTGTCTCTGTCTCTCTCTCTCTCTCTCTCTCTCTCTCTCTCTCTCTCTCTCTCTGCCTGTCTGTCTGTCTGCCTCTTGCTTTCTCTCGCTCGCTCGCTCACTCACTTGCTCTCTGTCTCCATCCCTCTACTCGCCTCCCCAAACCCTACCTTCTCTCTCTCTCTCTCTCTCTCTCTCTCTCTCTCTCTCTCTCTCTCTCTCTCTCTCTCTTTCTCTCTCTCTCTCTCTCTGTTACACCAGGGAACTGAATGAATCACCTGTGGTACAAAGGCTGTGTTACCCTGCCCGTGTCTGTTGCTTGGGCTGTTTGTTCACAACATTACCCAACGAACTGCTGAACCGACTGGCAGACAGACAGAAATGACGGCCCACGGAAGAACTCATTCATAAACAGTTGCGTAAAGAATGTTTTCCTTACGACCTCCCACGTTCTGGCGGCAGCCTTGTACTCCGTTCTACATTTTTTTTCTGTTCGTAATCTGTATTTAATTTTTCAGTATTGGTATTGACCTCATTTTTTTTTTCAAATTGCCAATTGTCAAAGTAGATCGGAGATTTACCTGACCTTTTTTTCTATTTTTCTTTTCTTTATTTTCTTCTTTTTTTTCTTTTTTTTTTTTTCTTTTTAAACAGAAAAAAACCCTGCTAAAGATGCTATGCAAAGATTCATTGTGCAACCATACGCACTGTAGGAGGAAAGAGGTGCTCCTCCAGTACCGATCTATTGGTGGTGCTTGCAGCTTTATTCGTGCCAGTCATGACCACCATAGGGTACGTGCAGGATCCATTTGGCAAAGAAAGAAAGAAATAATAATAAGAATGGAATAAAGTAAGATAAAATAGACAAACAGATAGATATAGATAAAGAGATAAATGAATCGATAAACACACAAATAAATAAATAAGTAAATAAATTCATGAATGAATATTTACATGAACAAACACATTTATAAAAAAAAATAAATAAATAGAATCAGATAAAATGAAAAATAGATAAATAAATAAGATAGATAAATAAGTAAGTAGGTACGTAAGTAGGTAAGTAAGTAAGTAAGTAAGTAAGTAAGTAAGTAAGTAAGTAAGTAAGTAAGTAAGTAAGTAGGTAAGTAAGTAAAATAACTAGATAAATGAATAAATAAATCAGAAGTTATATGAACCGACGAAATTCGGGGGAAAGATGGACCGTAACCCAAGGACGACCTCAACGAAATCCTAACGCTGATCCTTGGGACGGATCCGGAATCAAAGGGCGGAATCATCAAAGGATCCCACGGACCTGAAGGTGACAGTGGTCTGCGCCCTCCCTCGTGTCCTTTGTAGTTGTGCGGGACTCGAATGTCAGTTTGTGTGGCTGATGAGAATCCCTCTCTGTCTCTCTCTCTGTCTCTCCGTCTGTCTGTCTCTCTGTCTGTCTGTCTCTCTTTCTGTCTGTCCGCCTCTCTCTCTTTTTCTCTGTCTGTCTGTCTGTCTGTCTGTCCCTGTCTCTCTGTCTCTGTCCGTCCGTCTGTCTGTCTCTGTCTGTCTGTCTGTCCCTGTCTCTCTGTCTCTGTCTGTCTGTCTGTCTCTGTTAGTCTCTCACTCCCTCTGTCTGTGTGTCTGTCTCTGTCTGCCTGTCTGTCTGTCTCTCTGTCTCTGTCTCTGTCTCTGTTCCTTTTTATTTATTGTTATTTTGAGGGCATAGTGTAAAAAAGCTTCCAGCTTATCTATTCACCCTCATTAAAGATTTCGGGTTTCGGGTTTCGAGTTTCGAGTCTCTCTCTCTCTCTCTCTCTCTCTCTCTCTCTCTCTCTCTCTCTCTCTCTCTCTCTCTCTCTCTCTCTCTCTCACCAGTATGTCATGTATCCGTGGAGCTGAATAAATTAGGCACGTATCGAACAAAGCTCTCTCTCTCTCTCTCTCTCTCTCTCTCTCTCTCTCTCTCTCTCTCTCTCTCTCTCTCTCTCTCTCACCAGTATGTCATGTATCCGTGGAGCTGAATAAATTAGGCACGTATCGAACAAAGCTGTCTTTATCTCTCCTCTCTCTCTCTCTCTCTCTCTCTCTCTCTCTCTCTCTCTCTCTCTCTCTCTCTCTCTCAAGCACAGCTCAGGGGTGGAGGAGAGTAAAAAACAACAACAACAACAAAAAAAAAACAAAGAAAAAGAAAGAAAAACCCGATACTACCCAGCATTAAAAACAGCCGGCCCCTCGGTTCAGATGTCCGCCCCGTATAGCGAACAGCGGCCTGAGCGCAAGTCGGGGCAATAACCGGCATCATTATCACTCTCATCTGTCTCGCTGTGGGAGGTCCTTCAGGCGCGTGACAGATTGGTTCTTCCACACACACACACACCCCTCCCCCCTACCCCATCAGATCGGTCCCGGGGGATTTCTCTCTCTCTCTCTCTCTTTTTTAATAACCTTCCTGTGGGGTAGGGGGGGGGGGGCGGAGGGGAGGGGGGGAGTGTTCTTTCCCGGTTCACATTCTACTTGTCGTGTGGCACATATGTAGGCTACAAAGTGATGGAAGCGAAACGTGTAGCGACTACGAGTTTCGTACACGTGCACACATGCACTCTCTGTCTGTCTGTCTGTCTGTCTCTGTGTCTCTGTCTCTGTCTGTCTGTCTGTCTGTCTCTTTCTCACTCTCTCTCTCTGTCTCTCATTCTCTCAACCATGCATTGCAGTAAAGACATCCTGCAATAATTATTCTTCCTGTAGTGAAATAAGATTTTTCCCAACTGTCCGCTCTTTGAAAATCAGAACTGCAATAGGCTTGTGTGTGTGTGTGTGTGTGTGTGTGTGTGTGTGTGTGTGTGTGTGTGTGTGTGTGTGCGCGCGCACACACACACACACACACATAACACACGCGCGCGCGCGCGCGCGCGCCACACACACACACACACACAACACACAACACACACACACACACACACACACACACACACACACACACACACACACACACACACGCTGACAGACATAGGCAAGGGGCTCATACCGTAAGTGTAATCATTCATTTAATCAAACACAGCAGTTGGCCTAAACATATAATAAGGCTTAAAATATATAACACCCCCCCCTCTCTCTCTCTCTCTCTCTTCTTTTCTGTTCTCTTATCTCTCTCTCTTCTATTCTGTTCTCTCTCTCTCTCTCTCTCTCTCTCTCTCTCTCTCTCTCTCTCTCTCTCTCTCTCTCTCACTCACTCACATAAGCACAGACAGGCGCAAACACCTAAACAACTGACGAGGTCCAGTGGATTTCACAAAAGGTGAAGATAGAATCCTCCAGGCTGGCAAGACTTGACCGATTTACAGAAATTAGGACAGTTCAGAGAGAGAGAGAGAGAGAGAGAGAGAGAGAGAGAGAGAGAGAGAGAGAGAGAGAGAGAGAGAGAGAGAGAGAGAGATCTCAGTGTTACGGATAGCCTGCTGAAAACATGTAATTTGCCTTGGTGCCATTTCACACACACACACACACACACACACACACACACACACACACACACACACACACACACACACACACACTCTCTCTCTCTCTCTCTCTCTCTCTCTCTCTCTCTAATGCGTGCACGAACACTCTATAAGCCAGTCAGTCAATCTACAACACTAAGACAAGACCACACACAATCAAAACAAAAAACAACACAACAACAACAAAAACCCGCAGCCAGTATGGTCACTGTGCAAATTCAGAGCTAGCTCGTCTATGAAGACCAATTATTGATTTGCCGGGTCACCAATTATACAAACATGATTTGCGTAGATTCAATATAATCATGAACATAATTATAGTTTTCTGACAATAGGTGTTTCAGAAGTGATTTATTTCAGAGAATGGGTGTTTAAGAAGTGTTTTATTTCAGAGAATGGGTGCTTAAGCAGTGACTTATTGCAGAGAATATGTGATTAAGAACTGTTTTATTTCAGAGAATGGATGTTTAAGATGTGATTTATTTCAGAGAATGGGTGTTGAAGAAGTAATTTATTTCAAAGAATGTGTGTTTAAGCAGTGATTGATGTAAGAGAACGGGTGTTTAAGAAGTGTTTTGTTTCAGAGAATGGGTGTTTAAGCAGTGATTTATTTCAGAGAATGGGTGTTTAAGAAACGTTTTATTTCAGAGAATGGGTGTTTAAGAAGTGATTTCTTTCAAACAGTTACTGGAGATTAAATCTGTGTCAATAACGACCCCTAAAAACTTAGGGCAATCTGCTCGTTCTATAACGTTGCCACCAATGTTTCGCCAAAGAGATAAGGGAGAGAATATTGTTTATAGCTTAAGGGCATTGGTTTGTCGTTCTTGTCTGGTTGTCACCAAACATCTAGGTTATTCTGAATAAACTAGTCGGATCTTTTTGTAACTTCTCAAAAATTGCCCACTGGTTATTCAGACGATAATTCTTTAGTGGACGTTGGTTTAGTATTGCGATTCCTATTGCTCAGCCGATAGATGGTCTAGTGAATGTTTATTATGAGGAGGGCATGTTTAACATCTTTGGCATTATACGTCCAAAGCTTCTTCAGGAATTTTAAACGGGTATATAAAAAAAAATCAAATAAAAATCCTGTATTTACCAAAATGAGTCATTGAGATTTTTTTTTGGTCTTTACTGTATGACCTTTCATTCGTTTTTTTGTTGTTGTTCCATGGTTCGTTATGTGCCAGTAAACAAAGCTAAAACCACCTAGTAGGACTACCTCGTGTGAAAAGAGAGACGTTCATCATCAGAGAGAAGAGAGAGAGAGAGAGAGAGAGAGAGGGGGGGGGGAACGAATGGCGGTAGCAGGCGGGGGTGGAGGTGGGGAGCTCGCGCTCGTGCAAGAAATAAGGAACCGGAGGTGTAATAGAGAAGAGGACGAGGAGGGTGGGGGAGCACAGAAATGAGGGGGTGGAGGGTAGTGCTGCAGAAGCCAACTCTCTGCAGGAAGAAAAAAAAAAAAAAAAAAGCCTGACGTGAGTGTGCCGTGTCAAGGTGAACGGAGCAGCTGGCAGGAGACACGACACCCAGGGGAGCACTGTGGCTGTGGGGGGATCGGGGCAACTGGGCTGTACTGTCGATTCCCAGAACGCGTCAGCTCCGGTTTGTCCATTTCATTCTACATAAATGAATAATGAAAAAAAAAAAAAAAATGAAGAACTTACACCACACGATAGAACTCCAGCAGTGACACTTTTTGACGTGATTTCTCAATACCAGAACTTTTCAGCTCCGGTTTCCCCATTTCATTCTACATAAACGAAAAAAAAAAAAAAGAAAAAAAAAAAGAAAAAAGAAAAAAGGAAGAACTCACACCACACGATAGAACTCCAGCAGTGACACTTTCTGACATGATTTCTCAATACCAGAACTTTTCAGCTCCGGTTTCCCCATTTCATTCTACATAAATTAATAACAAAAAATGAATGAATGAAAAACTCACACCACACAATTTCTACAACTCCACCAATTGCACTTTCTGACGTGAGTTCTCCATAAGTACCAGAACTTTTCAGCTGAAATCAATGACGAAAAAATGAATGAATTAAACCCCCACATCACAGAATTTCTACAACTCCTCCAATTACACTTTCTGAAGTGATATCTCAGTGAATCCTTTCCTTTCCAAATGGCCTGTGATTTGGTTAGCAAGAGGAGATCATCTATACGAATACCTTGGGAATTGGAAGTCCATTAGTTCTTTAAATTAACAGACAAAATTGGATCAACATGCATCCCAGGCCATATTTTTTCATATGAGCTAATGAATGATCATACAGCCTTTGAAACAGAAGGTACACTGGGGATGGTATCAGAGCCTCCGTGATATAATGCACTATTAGACGATAAAAGGCTATCCTGATTAATCAGTTTTGGTAAATTTTGAGGAAAAAAACACACAACTTTTGATTCGGTTATTTGGCCTTACGAGTATAAACTTCTGACATATCCATATGCTATCTTTATCGTTAACATGAATTAAAAGAGGAAAGGCAAATGACAGCTAAGCTACTATTCTTCATAGAAAACTTAAGACTTTTTGAAAATTTGTATCTGTCATAAGAAATGGGCATAGAATGATAATTCTTTTCGTGAGAGAGTGGGTAGAAAGCAAATTCATTTTCTGAAGTTTATGAACCGTATACAAAAAACCATAGAATACAAATAAAATTATTAAAAAAAAACTATTGTCA
>CM065723.1:6046177-6056177 GCA_033310375.1 Conus canariensis | reverse complement strand
ACCATGATGGGTCATACCATGATGGAACATACCATGATGGAACATACCATGATGAGTCATACCATGATGGGTCATACCATGATGGGTCATACTATGATGGAACATATCATGATGGGTCATACCATGATGGAACATACCGTGATGGAACATACCATGATGGGTCCTACCATGATGGGTCATACCATGATGGATCATACCATGATAGGTCATACCATGATGGGTCATACTATGATGGGTCATACCATGATGGAACATACCATGATAGGTCATACCATGATGGGTCATACTATGATGGGTCATACCATGATGGATCATACCATGATAGGTCATACCATGATGGGTCATACTATGATGGGTCATACCATGATGGATCATACCATGATAGGTCATACCATGATGGGTCCTACCATGATGGGTCATACCATGATGGATCATACCATGATAGGTCATACCATGATGGGTCATACTATGATGGGTCATACCATGATGGATCATACCATGATAGGTCATACCATGATGGGTCATACTATGATGGGTCATACCATGATGGAACATACCATGATGGGTCATACCATGATGGGTCATACCATGATGGATCATACCATGATAGGTCATACCATGATGGAACATACCATGATGGAACATACCATGATGGGTCATACCATGATGGGTCATACCATGATGGGTCATACCATGATGGATCATACCATGATAGGTCATACCATGATGGGTCATACCATGATGGATCATAGCATGATGGATCATACCATGATAGGTCATACCATGATGGATCGTACCACGATGAGCTGAGGTAATGTAAAGCATAGGGAATACAGAGCTTAGGGAACATTGAGCTGAGGGGACGTTAAGTTTAAGGAATACAGAGCTGAGGAATAGAGCTTAGGGAACATAGAACTGTGCAAACATTGAACATAGGGAAGACAGAGCTGGGGAATCATAGGTGCAAGGAAACAGAGCTTTAGTAACATACAGCTAAAGGAGCATAGAGATTAGGGAACATTGAGGACAGGGGACATAGAGCTGAGTGAACACTGAATTGAGGGAATTATATAGCTGAGGGAACTTGAAGGTAAAGAACATTGACCTAAGAGAACATTGAGTTGAGAGAACATAGAGCTGAGAGAATGTTGAGTTGAGGGAATAATGGTCTGAGGGGAAAGCTTAGGGAACATCGAACTGATGGAATGTTGACCTTAAGAAACGTGGAGCTGAGGTCACATATTGAGCTGAGCGAATGTAGAAGTGAGGGAACATTATGAGGGGGAACATAGAACTGAGGGAAACTTGAATTTAGAGAATGTAGAGCTGAGGGAACATCAGTCTCATGGAACATTGAATGTAAGGAACATTGAGCTGAGGTGAGATATTGAGCTGATGGAATATAGAATTAAGAGAACATTAAACGGGAAATTAAAGCTAAAGGAGCGAGGAAGGTTTTTTTTTTTTCATTTCGTTATTACCCTTGTGTTTCGTTTTATTTTATTTCATTTTAATTTGTTTTACTTTATGTTTTCTTCTTTTCTTCTCTTCTCTTTTCTTTTATTCTGTTCTGTTCTATTCCATTTTTCCATGTTGAAGGAGATCAAGTTCGGCCGAGATGAAAGAATTCAAATGCGTTGTTCGTTTTTGTGAGAACGTGATTGTGATGATTCTGTGACGTCACTTCCTGTTCTTCCAACCGAACCCTCTGGGGTTAAAAAAAAAAAAACAACTAAAAAAGAAAAAAAAAAAGACTATTCCGCCGAACGAAAGAGACAAACAAATTACAAGACATGACGCGTTTCGACATCTTTGGTCTTCTTCTTCAGTCAAGACAAACAACATTCAAGACAATGAAAACGAAGAACGAACACTCACTCACTCACTTATCTCCCCAACTTGAGCGCAAAATGGATGTAGAATCTCTGGAGTTCGTTTGGTATATGTACAGTTCACACGCCGATGATGGGTCAGAGAGTCCATTTTGAGAGGGGGGGGGGGGGGGGGAGGAAAGGGGGAGTGGGGGGAAGGGGGGAAGGCAGAGGATAACGGGAACGCTCTTTTTGTTTTATCATGTCGTCATACAGACACCCACACGCCGTCTTCAGAATATTGAAAGCATTGTGTGGGGAGTGATGACGCTTGAGCCGGGAGATTACTGTGGTTGAGCGCTATCTCCACAGTGTGGGGCATAGAGACAACATCGGTGTGAGTGAGGCTTTAGCGTCCAGCCAGGATCAAACAATGACAGGGCTTTAGGCCAAGGTCACACGGGTCACTGCGTGCGGCGTGTGACTCTGTCCCTGTCTCTGTCTGGCTCTGTCTCTCCCCCTCTCTCTCCTCTATCTCTCTCTCTCTCTCTCTCTCTCCGTGTTTGTGTGTTGTGTGTCTGTGTAAGAACCTGAGAGAGAGAGAGAGAGAGAGAGAGAGAGAGAGAGAGAGAGAGAGACAGACAGACAGACAGACAGACAGACAGACAGACAGACAGACAGACAGACGGATATGAAAACAGAAACAAGCAAGCAGACTCTGCCGATACAGAGAGTTATAGACAGCTATATACTGACAGAGTGAAGACATACATATTCGATTATCAGTGTCCTCTAATTATAAGTTCATACATAAATATTTTATCAATGTAACTGAAAATAGCATTTGAAAAAATTAAAACGAACATATAGTCTACTCTCTCTCTCTCTCTCTCTCTCTCTCTCCTCTCTCTCTCTGATTATATAATAATATATAATATATATATATATATATTTTATATAAGTAAAGTAAAGAAATCCGCATGCCTGTGCCTGTTTCTTCCACTTTATTTCCTTTTCAAATTTTCGGCTTTTCAGCCTTCATCAGGAATCTGCACATTCGAAAACAATAAGCTATCACACCATTGGCGCTCCCATCCATTTTACACTTTTACATTTCTATTGTTCCTTCCACACACACATACACAGTCACGTATGCACCACCCAGCAAACCACACACACACACACACACACACACACACACACACACACACACACACACAATATATATATATATACATACATATACACACACATATATATATACACACACACATATGCATACACATACACACATATATACACACATATATATATATACACACATACATACACATACATACATATACACACATATATACATAAACAACACACACACACACATATATATATATATATATATATATATATATATATATATACATACACACATATACACATATATATACATACACACACATACACATACATATATACACATTCACGCACACACACAACCACACACTCATACACACACACACCACACACACACACACACACACACACACACACACACACACACACACACACACACACACACACTAAATAACATACAAGGCAAATCTTACATGCACACACACTCACTACATCACTCATACCCCACTGCATCCACCACAACCACACCCACACACACTCCACCCATCATACACACCCCACCGCCCAGTATATCTACATAGCACAAAGTGAGTTTGATTCTACAACATTGCTAAAACCAACCAACTAAAAACTATATACCTACTATCAAAAAACTATCTCATGCACACACACACACACACACACACACACACACACACACACACACACACACACACACACACACACACACACACAATGCCATCATGATAAAGTGTTATACATCAAGATTTTTCTGACTCGAGACTAAAATGTACATGTTCCAACGAATCCAACACATAAAGTCCATTCATCAGTTGTTATGATAGTAGTTGCTGCAACATCTGTATCCATTACAACTTCGGTCACACCTAACCCGGAGGTGAGGGATGCAAGTTTCTCTAAAGGCCAGCATAGTTTTAAGAAATTGAGTGGGGGGGGGGGGGGGGGGCAAAACAAAGTGGAGGAGGGGGGGGTGTCAAAACGAAATGGTTCGGGGGTGGAAGGGAAAAGAAAGTAAGAAAAAAAGGGGGGGGGGGGGGGGGGGGGGGGGGGGCAGGAAGAGCAAAGGGGACCCTATATCAATCATTACTCGTCATAGACGATGTTCTTCTACTCTCACAAAATCACACACACACACAACACACACACACACACAACACACACACCACCACACACACGCACGCACGCACGCACGCACGCACGCACGCACGCACGAACGCACGCACGAACGCACGCACACACGCGTCTGCACACATTTACACGCTTATATATGCACATGTATGCACCGGCACCACCAACACCAGTCCCACCCAAACTATTGTGCCGTTTGACTAAGGGGCTCATAACATCGTGTTGCTGGATGGAGATCACCATTTCCTTTTGTCAGCCCCTGCTACCACTACTAAGAGCACCACATTTACCATCTCCTTCCGTACCAGTAGTCGTTGTACATAACACAAAAAAAAAAAAAGAAAAAAGAAAAAAGAAGGTGGGGCGGGTGGCTGTGTCATGCTGTCCAGCCTTCTTCAATGTAACGTGAGTGACCACATCCTAAAATATGTTGTCCCTCCACCGCCATAGATGGATAGATAGATGGACAGCTAGATAGAAAGAAAGAAAAAGAAAGAAAGAAAGAAAGATAGATAGATAGATAGATAGATAGATAGATAGATAGATAAAGACAGACAGACAGACAGACAACAGACACACACAGACACACACACACTACACACACACACACACCACACACACACAACGCCCCATGCACGCATATCCCCCCCCCCACACACACACACACACATGCACCCACGCACGCATACACACGCGCGCGCGCTCGCGCCCGCGCGCGCACAAACACACACTTCTACACAACTACAACAAACACACACACACACACACACACACACACACACACACACACACACACACACACACACACACACACGCACGCACGCACACACACGCACACGCACACACACTCACAAACACAGGCATCCAGAGAGAGAGAGAGAGAGAGAGAGAGAGAGACAGACAGAGACAGAAACAGAGACAGAGAGACAGAAACAAGACAGAGAGGACAGAGAACCAACAAGTCTACTCCAAAACTGACTTCACAAAATGATAGACGTAGAACGCAAAGTGACTCACCCACCACCCCTTAAAACAAACACGGCACGACCCCCACCGAACTCTAATAATAATCTCCTCTACAATCACCCTTGAGTCAGGTCTGAGGAATTCGTCGCTAAACCATCGACCACCTGTAACCCAGAAACTTGGTCCCCAACTTTGATTATATCAGAGGGACCACGGAGCGCCTGGTGCGAGTCCACAGGAGCGTGAAATGCGACGACTCCGCTCGGAAGGTTAGTTCGAAGTTTACCTGTGGCTCTCACACTTGTCATTCCTGGGGTCGGCCAGTAGAATTGTCGTTAAGTGTGATTAGTGAGCTGGTGGTTCCAGGTCAACGATCTTTTGTACTAAAGCAGGTGGAGAGAGAGAGAGAGAGAGAGAGAGAGAGAGAGAGAAGAGAGAGAGAGAGAGAATGTATGCGTGCATACCGGCGTGCTTGTGCATGTGTGTGTGTGTGTGTGGCGCGTGCGCGTATCAGCTGTTGTTTGTGTGTGTGTGTGTGTGTGTGTGTGTGTGTGTGTGTGAATGGGTATTACCAGTAATTTCGGTTGTTTCTGTCAGAAACAGACAGACAGACAGACACACACACACATGCACGCTATCACGCGCGCGCGTGCAGCACACATACAGACACAGGCACACACGGCCATAATTGTATGTCCGTATGCCTGCGTATGTATGTAGAATGTAAACACACAAACCATAAAGTCTGCACGCGCGCACATACACCACGCACATGTTGCGTGTATGTACATACACACGTATGTGCGCGCACCACAAAGACGCCGAACAAACGCATATACACACACATGCGCGTGCGCGCACACACAGAGACACATGAGCACGTGTTCGTGAACGACAGAGAGAGAGAGAGAGAGAGAGAGAGAGAGAGAGAGAGAGAGATGCGCACGTTTTCATTCACAAGCGCGCGCGCGCGCGCCCACACACACACACACACACAGTGTTCACAGTTGTCAATTTTATCAAGTTTTATTCCATCATTTGAATTATTCGCTGGCCAGCAGCGATGACTGAAGTCTTCACCGACACTGGTATATTGCACATCGTCATCATCGTCCACATTGCACTTCGCCCGTTGGACACGTCATCTCACCTCACCATCATCATCATCATCAACATCACCATCATCATCTTCATCAATATCACCCACAGGCAATCGTCAGTAACAACTATGGCGGGAACTGACCATCAACACAATTATCAACTGTAAGATTCTCTGAGAATGAACTTCACGAGGTAATATGAATGTCGAACAAGCAGATTATAGTGTGATTTAATAAGTGCAATGAATGGGTGTACTTGCGCTTTACAGAACAAAAATCAAAAGTATGTATGCAAGGACGTCCAGTAATCCGTTGTTATTGAAAATAACCGAGACAACGTGTGCCTGCCCGACCGTTTTGAGGGAAATGTTGATCGATGTTCTTAGATAATATTTTTCCACGTTTGTGACTCTTCTAAAACTATGATTGATTAATGCTGTGTAAAAATTCCCTTCACTTGAATGACTTTTGTAGGGCTACGATTTACTATTTTTTTCAAACTCATCTGTGGCCACTTCGACACCGTTGACGCTATCAAACTGCAGAAAACAAAATGGCAATTCACACAGACTGACCACGCCTTGTGCCAAACCTGCAACCAGATGCCCTTTTTTCAATTTTGAGGCTAACCAAGCACCATAGACAGTCTAAGGTGGCGAAGGAGCCAAGTGGATACCGCACTTGTCCACGAGGCGAGACATTCCCGAATTCGAGGTTCAAGTCTGGCACTGGGCGGCTTGCAGTCCACCCCCTCCCCCTTTTCTCCTTTCCACCAGATATGCAACGGTGGGCCGAGTGCTAGTCTTTCGGAGGATACGGTCAACCGATGTCCCGTGTGCAGCTGGCATTTAGCGCACGTGAAAGATCCACAGGCAACAAAGAAGTTGTCGCGGGCAAAATTCTGCCGGACAAATTGGATAAGGGAACAAAAAGTTACGCACGCAAAGGAACAGCTATAGAAGGTCCATCATGAGACTAACCTGCAATGACGTGAGGAAAACGAGGGGAGAGTTGGGGCCATTTGGCCATCCGTCAAAAGTAGTAAGGACTTGATAAACAAAGCCTGCAAAGCAAGGGAGAAGGGCGGGGGGGGGGGGGGGGGGGGGGGGACTGTGGGAGGGCAGGTACTGTGGCGACAGACCTTTCCCGGAGAATGCACCTTGAACTTTTCACAGGGTCCGTTGTGACCATGATCACAAAACAATAAGACCGACACCTCGTAGACCATGTCAGACACAAAGCTATCATCCGTTATAGAGAATGTCATGAACATTGTGTGTACAGACATCATGAAAGAAGTGGACGAACAATTCACTATGGCTTCTCTCCCTCTTTCTCTCTAGTTCTGAATCCATAAAAAATGCGTTTCGCGCACATCACAAAAATGGTTCATTTTAACATACATTGGTGAATAAATAATCAAACGATTTAAGTAGTCACAATTCGTAATGAGGAGAATGCAACATTATTTTTTTCAGGATTATTTAACAAGGCAGAGCAATACCCAGCAACATGAAATGCTATTGGATGAACAGTTTTACTGATTTATCGAAAGGTCATGACCTGGAAGGACAGAGAGTTGATAAAGATGCTGTGTGTGTGAAAATAGCAATCAGCTTTTGTAATCCAGATTATCATTTCTTTCTTCCTGCTTAACATGTGTATAGGAATTTGCCAGTTAATGTGGTGTTCATTTGTGGTCGCAGTCTCTCTTCTCGCTCTCTCTGAAATGTTCGAATAAGCCCAGCTCATTCCAGACATTAAAGCATCAACGCTGACTGCATACTAGTGTGGCGCGCGCGCGTGCGCGCGCACACACACACACACATACACATACACACACCATTCCAGACATTAAAGCAATAATGATAACCACACTCAGTCAGTGAGGGGCATGCACGCACACACCCAAGCGCGCTTGAACACACACACAGACACAACACACAGACACACCTTGCCCTCGTTTGGGACAGGAGTGGTACAAAAACATAGAAACGAGCTCTGACGACAGTTCCAGCAAACCAAATGCGATTCTCGTGATGATCAGCGTCATTTTTCCGCTCATGGCTGTCACTGTCTGATCACGATTCTGTCATAGTTCATTCTGCACTCTCACGTCGTGGGACAACAGGACAAAGAGCATTGAGATTACACCTCCCCCCCCCTCTCTCTCTCTCTTACACACACACACACACACACACACACACACACACACACACACACACCCTATGACACTTGGGACTTCAAAGTCACTTTGTTTCCAAATCTGACAAATGTTCATCCGTGTAATTCTCAACAGTTCTCTCGAGTTGATGCTGACTGCGTAGGCGGAGACAGCTGAAGCTTCTCAACAGCATTCCGGGACGACCCCCCAGAACGTCGAAAAGACTCGGAGGGAAGCGACAGCCCTCAAGAGGAACATGTCCGCAACAAAAACGTTCAGTAGAAGAAGGTCCATCACCCTCATCGTCATGATCTTCACCATCATCATCAAGACATCTGGCCTTTGCCGTTGCCGTTGTCGCCCATCATGGAGGCCAGCTGCTTGATGGACTTGCTGGACAGCGTCCTGTCGCCGAACAGCCGGCTGAGGATCTTGCTCTTCTTCTTGCGGTACTTGAGTGCCGAGAAGACCATGTGTTCGAACACCTGCTGCAGACCTTCCTGGCTGCGCGCGGAACACTCGATGTAGCAGTCCGCGCCGATCAGCTTCGCCAGTTGCTTCCCTTCCTCCGTGCTGACCTGGTCCTGTCCGGAGGAGAAGGAGGAGGAGGAGGAGGGGGGCGAGGGGGGGTTGTTGTTGGTGGGGGTGGTGGGGGAGGCGGTGGTGGAGGTCCTCAGGTCGATCTGGGTGCCCACCAGCAGCAAGGGACGTCGGCGCTTGGTGTGTCGGCGGATCTCGGGCAGCCAGGAGTTGACCACGCTGCAGAAGGACTCGCGGTCACAGACGGAGAAACACAGCACCAGCACCTCGCTCTCCTGGTATGTGTAGGCCCGCACACTCTCGTAGTCACTCTGCAACAGGCAAGGGACATTCTGCGGGTTATTACATTGTCATGGTCATTTTTTTAACAGGTAACGGGCATTGTGTGGGTTACAACATTGTCATAATCATTCTTGCAACAGGTAACGGACATTGTGTGGGTTACAAACATTGTCATAGTCATTCTTGCAACAGGTAACGGACATTGTGTGGGTTACAACATTGTCATAGTCATTCTTGCAACTGGTAACGGACATTGTGTGGGTTATTACATTGTCATAGTCATTCTACGACAAGCTACAGCCATTCTCTGAGTTACCACATTGTGAAAGACACTTTGCAATAAGTCACACACATTCTGTGTGTTACAACATTATCACAGTCGCTCTGCATTAGACTACAAAGAAATGACGGAAAACGAACTTCGCTACAAACGCTCTCCGACGACATTCCGTTTCCTGCACTCTACAAGACGCAACAAGCGGCACGCGCAGGCTGGACTTCGTGTCGCTGTTGTAGCATGTCACAATCCGAGTCGTAACACAGTCCTGATACTGTGTAACACTGACCCACTGCACTACATCGCATCCGTCAGTCAAAGCTGGATTATTCTGGCAACGTCAGTACCCGGTGTACAATGCTTCAGAAGCCCCCAAGTCTCACTGGTCGTCTTCACTGGGTAATACACCCCGCGAGTCGGCTGTCGGAACGAGAATCAAATGTGCAGAGCAAGACGGATTAGGGAGGAGGAGGTGACATGGTGGCGACACGCATAAATATCACGTAACGGGGACCAGAGAGAGAGAGAGAGATGAGAGAGGAGAGGAGAGAGAGAGAGAGAGAGACGGAGAGAGAGAGAG
>CM065723.1:6028677-6033677 GCA_033310375.1 Conus canariensis | reverse complement strand
TGTCTTCCTTTAGCTGTGACATTGTCTGCAACTTCTGTAATTAGTAATGAAAAGATTAGGGGGGACAGTAAGCACCCTTGTTTCACTCCTGTGTGACATTCAAAGAATTCTGTTAGTTCAGTTCCATGTCTTACACATGCTTGTACTGTTTTATAGATAGCTTTTAGCATGTTAAGCATCTTCGTAGATATTTTGTGTTTCTGTAGGATTTCCCAGAGTTTTTCTCTATTTACTGTGTCAAACGCTTTCTGATAATCAATGAAGGCTACATACAATTTACTTCTCCTTCTGCCGTATAGGCAGTTACTTATCATGGATGTTAGTGTGAAGATATGATCTACTGTTGAAAAATCTTTCCTGAAGCCTGCCTGTTCTTTGCTAATTTTATTTTCTGCTTCTGCCCAATCATATAGTCTTCTGTTTAATATTGCTGTGTAGATCTTGCTTATGATGCATAATAAGGATATTCCTCTATAGTTTCCTGGATTCTGTCTATCTCCTTTCTTGTGTAGTGGTATAATCACCGCCCTTGACCATTCTATGGGGAAGTAGCTATCTTGGTATAACTTGTTGAATAATTTCGTTAAGAATGGCACTATATTTTGTCCTATGGTTTTAAGAAATTCAGGAGGGATTTCATCAATACCTGGTGATTTGCCTTTTTTTAATTTTTCTGTAGCTGATCTTACTTCATTTTCGGTTATCTCTTCGTCTAATTCTTGTACTTGAATTTCGTTTAACACTTCTTCTTCTTCTTGTGGTCCTTCTTCTCTATCGTTTAGTATTTCTGTGTCATGTGGATTCAAAATGCTTTCGAAATGCGTTTTCCACTGAGTAATATTAATAGATGGTAATGTGTTCTTCTTCCTTCTAACACTTTTTATGGTGCTCCAGAACATTCGGCTGTCCTTGCGATTTTGTACTAGTGTGTCGTATGTTTGCTTTTTATACTGTTTTTTCTTTTCTCTAATTATTTCTTTGTATACTGCTCTTTTATTCCTGTAAGCCTCTCTCCTTACTTGATAAATGGTTGGGTTTTTTATCCTTTTTCGTCCATGTCAGTCTATTGAGTGCTTGTTTTGCTTCTTTCTTTTTGATTTGACATTTTTTATCATACCAGCTGCTTGTAGTCTTACATTTTCCTCCTATACCTATTGTTCTGTACATGTCTTTCCCTGCCTCTTTTAATAGCTTATTAAATCTGTCTATACTCGTGTCTACATCTCTCTCTATTTCTTCTGTTATTTGCGCCATTGTTTGTTTTGCCTCTTCCGATTCTATGAACTGGACATACTGTTGTTGTTTTGTGGGATCCCACTTTAGTTTCTTCACGTAAGATTTCTTGCCCTCGTTCTCTTGTGCGTTAGACAGTGTACTTTGTAATTCCATCATAATAGGCATATGCTGAGCTTCAACTCTCTCTACTATCTGACACTTATTCACATTTTCTAACAGTTCAACAGAACATATATAGTAATCTATAATACTGTTACCCCTTTCGGAATAAAACGTGTATGCATCGTCGAACTTTCCCATACAAAGACCATTTAGTGGCGTTACATTAAATGTTATACAAAATTCTATTAGTTTCTTGCCAAAACCATTTGTGTGGGGATCTTTAGACCTACGTGCATACACGTCCTGTTCTCTTCCTGTAATCTCATTTTCATCATCGATACTCAAGCTCCATTCCCCAATACGAGCATTAAGATCTCCTCCAATGATGTAATGGAAGTTGTTTCCTTGTTCTGTCTGTGCAAATATATATTGTTCAATTAGTTCTAGTGTGCATGAGTAATCTTTGTCAGAATAATATCGACTATCTACTGGATGTACATATGTACCTAAAAATAAAATATCTTTTTCACAATGCAATAGACTTTTCATTAACTTCACACAGAGTACATTTTCCATGTCAGTATTTATCAGCTGGACATATTCAGATAACTCTTTTTTTATCAACAGGATTGTTCCCCCCGAGGGTCTTCCCATTCTAGTAAATTTGACCGCTGGACAATGTAATTGCAAAAACTCCTGGAATTTTAATTCGAAATCAAAAAATTTAGAAGTAAATGTTTCTGTTAAACAGCACAGATCAAAAGATGTGATAAATTCTAAAAAGTCTGGTTCCGTTAACTTATCTAATAATCCCCCCACATTCCAGCATACAAAGGATAGGTTTCTTTTTCCACTCTCATCTTCCTTTCTTCTTTCATTCCCACTCGCTCTCTCTCTCGTTCCCACATTCATGTCGTATTCTGGTGTCTTTTCATTGTTCTCTTGAGTTCGTGTGGTCTGTGGTGCCTGTGTACGGCCGTGGCCTGCCCTTCATTTCTTACCTTTTCCTTCCTTCGTAGTTGAATTCGTGCGTGTGCTACTTGTTGTTTTGCTGGGTGCCTTCCTGCTACTGGTGTGTGAACGTAAAGTTTTGTTTGTTTTGCATTGTCCTCCCTTCTCTCCCTCCTCCCCACCAGCTCTGCCCCCCTCCTCGCTGTCCGTCAACGCTGTACTACTGCATTGAATTCGCACTGTTTCGTCCAGAGTTGTTTGCCGCGAGCCCCCACCCCTGTCCAACCTCTCCCTTTCTCCCTCTGCTAGGCTGGCTCTGTCTTGTTTACCACATGTGACCACTTGTCTGTCGCGCCGCGGGTATGGTGTTGTGTCAATTGTCGCCTCGCCGACCACCGCGCGCGCTGCATCTACGCCAGACCTTGACCCCGGTGGGTCCCAGAAGGGTTCTGATTGGTCCTTGGGTTTGTGGTTGGTTTTTGGATGTGTGTGCGGTGACCTGTGTGAGCACGTGGTTACTGTCTGAACTTGGGAGCGGGCTGACACGTGTTTCTGTGTTGTGTGTTACATTCATGCCTTCATTCTTGCTTTCCTCAGACGCACCCCCTCTCCCATTTCCCCTCTCCTTTTCTCCCCCCACTGACACCTCTCTATTACCCTCTGCTCTATCTCTCTGTTTTTTGGGGATCTGCAGAGGTTCCAGTACCCTGTCCCAATCAACCCCTGATCTCCCTCCTCTCTCTCCTCCTGCCTCCCTCCATGCCATCAGATTTTCACTCTCACATACACTCCCTTCTCCTGCCTCACTCTCTCTCTCACCACTTTCATCCCCACTGTCACTCCTACTGGCACTCATCATCTGTGTAATCTGCTCGGTTGCTTTCTTTCTTTCTCTCTTCCTTTCTTCATTCCACTCTTTCTCTCTTCTCAACTCATTTACCATTTCCCTCTCCCTTTGCTCTCTCCTCAGTCTCTCTCTCTCTCTCAGTCCCACATTTTCACGTTCCATCCTTCCATCATAGTCTTTGTAGCTCCATCCTTCATGACTGTCCGACACTCTTCCTTTGAACCACGATTGTCTATTTGTCTCTTGAAGACTTGCTGTGGCGTACCCATGCCCGTTCCTGCCGTCATATCTGGAGGTCCGCTCCGCTGGTCCGTGGGTCCGCACCGCTGGTCCGTAGGTCCGCTCCGCTGGTCCGCAGGTCCGCTCCGCTGATCCGTAGGTCCGCTCCGCTGGTCCGCAGGTCCGCTCCGCTGGTCCGTGGGTCCGCACCGCTGGTCCGTAGGTCCGCTCCGCTGATCCGTAGGTCCGCTCCGCTGGTCCATAGGTCCGCTCCGCAGGTCCGTAGGTCCGCTCCACCGGTGGGATGGGCTGCTCCCTCACGTACAGCTTCCCTCCGACGAAGTAACCGGACTTGCCCGTCTCCCTCAGCTCACGTAGTTGTGCTGTCTGGCGCCTCGTCCGGTCCTGGCTCACCGCGATCCCTTCAGCTTTCATAGTTTCCCTGGCCTCCCGGTTCCTCAGCACCCGCATGGCGTCCCCCCATCGTAACATTTTGGCTATCACAGGCCTAGGGCGTTTGTTTGATGGGTTGAACCTTCCCAGTCTGTGGGCCCGTTCCACTGCGTCTGCTGCCCAGTCCTCCTCCTTCATGTACTTTTCCAGTACCCCTTTGATGGTGTCCTCACATTTTTCTGGTCCACTCCCTTCGTCTCCTTCTTTTAGCCCGTAGAACTTTAGGTTGTTCCTACGGGAAAAACCTTCAAGTTTGTCCATTTCGTCCTCCATAAGCGCTAGTCTGCCTGCCATGCGTTCCTGTGTTTCGTCTAAATGTTGAACTGCCCTCGTATTTGCCTGTATGTCTTGTTTTGTGTCAGCTAGCTCTTGAACTAGGCTGGTAAGTGTGTCTGACATTTGTGTCTGTTTGACATCTATCTTCTTAATTGTGTCTACTTGTGATTTGAAAGAGTCTGCCAAAGATGTGATTGTATTGAATATTTGTGTCATCTGCGTTTCCATCGTGCTAAATCTGGTGTCGATTTTGTGTTCCAGCTTGCGTGCTTCTTCCTCAATTTTCTCATTAACATTCGGTCCGGGGTTCGTTTCAATATCGTTACTTAGAATCAGCCTCCTGCGTACATACGAAATGTTCAAGATGATCAGTAGTGCCACTAACAATGTCACTTTCGGGTTGCTCCGACCGGCCCCTAGCATTTCGTTCATAACTGACCAGTTCATGATTGCTGTCAGCGCCCAATTCATGCTTGCCGTCATCGCCGCCATCTTTGTTGACATTCTACTGACCTCGTTTCCAGTTGCGTTAACTTCTTGCATCGAAAAGGTGGCAGTTCCAGTCCCCCGCTCTTCCACACCGATACACACGTTCCTGACAATTGCTCTCGGTCCAAAAGCCACTGTAGTCATGTCCAGAGCACTGATCGTGGTTAGTGCAAACGTCCAAAACACCACCGAACACAGCAGTATCTCCTTCACCCCTGCAACCTTTGACCCCTCTCTCATTCCCTTCACTTCCTTTCTCCTTCCTTTCCGCATTGTCCCTCCAAAAAGTCCGATTCTGGCCCTCCACTCGCACAGGTCTATCATTCTGCAGTTCTCGCAGCTGCAGACACTTCCACAAACACTTCTTCTAATTAATATTACCACTGGAACGATACTTGGAGCACTGTAATCCGCCCAACAACACACT
>CM065723.1:6004951-6009951 GCA_033310375.1 Conus canariensis | reverse complement strand
CAGACCTGAGGAGTACAGACATCTGCAGTGCCGGACAGGTTGGTTGACCTCTCCGCAGGAGATTGACCTCTCTGCTCCACCCCTTGCCCACCCCCACCCTCCCGGACACCCGCTCTCTCGTGTCCCCACACTGCTTACCCACTTCTTTATAGCAACAAACAAACAAACAAAAACAAAACAAAACAAAAGAAAAATCAAAACAAAGCAACACCAAACACCCCAAAAACCAAACCCAAAGAAAAAAAAGTAAAGAAAGGAAGAAAGAAAAGAAAAGAAAGAAAGAAAGATAAGAAAGAAAGAAAAGAAAAAAAAGACAGAAAAGAAAGAAAAACAGAAAGAATAGAAGGAAAGAAAGAAAAGAAAAGAACGAAAGAAAAGAAAGAAAGGGAAAAAGAAAGAAAGAAAGAAAGGAAAGAAGGAAAGAAAGAAAGAAAAGAAAGGTTGAAAGGAAGAAAGAAAGAAAAGAAAAGAAAAGAAAGAAGGAACAGAACAGAAAGAAACGAAAGAAAAAGAAAGAAAAGAATAGAAAAGAAAGAAAAGGAAAGAAATAAAGAAAGAAAGAATGGAAAGAAAGACAGAACAGAACGAAAGAAAGAAAAGAAAAAAGAAAGAAAGAAAAGAAAGGAAAGAAAGAAAGGAAGGAAAGAAAGAAAGAAAGAAAAGAAACGAAAAGACAGAAAGAAAGGAAAGGAAAGAAAGAAAGGAAGAAAGAAACGAAGAAAAAAAAAACACTCTCCATGGACTCGCTGGCGCAAGATATTGCGTTTTGGAAACACTTCTTCTTCCCTCACTACTCTTCCTCCTCTTCTTCTCCTTCTTGTTATTATCCACGTTAGTACCAGTAGAGTCCTTCTCGTTCATAACATTACTGTCAAGTGTTGATGGACACTGAGCTCATGTTGCGTCTATTCTGGTGCTCTCTGACCACAAGAGAAGGCAGCCCAGTGACGCGTGTGACAGCCAAATGGACGGCCTCTGACAGGAGAAAGAAAGAAAGAAAGAAAGAAAGAAGAAGAAGAAGAAGAAGAAGAAGAAGAAGAAGAAGAAGAAGAAGAAACCGCCTGGCGGGGGGTTTTCGTGGGATGGGTCCGCGTCAGCTGCGAACCGCCTTTTGTTTTGACAGTGTCAGCGGAGGCACAGTACACAGACAAGCCTCTCTGCTGTTAGCAGTGTAGTCGTCGTTTGACGCAGTTTACTCACTCAGCACGCAGTCAACCCACAGAACAAAAACACACGTAAACTGGTAGGTCATAAGCAAGCGAGTAGGCGGACAAACAAACAAACGAACGAACAAACAAACAAGGGGAGTAAAAAAAACAACAACAAAAAAACAAACAAACAAACAAACAAAAAAACAGAAACTGACGGAGGTGTAAATAAACAAACGTATAAAAAATGTTCTTCTGCAAATAGTTTACTGAATTTATCAGTGTTCTGAAACGCACACACACACACACACACACACACACACACACACACACACACACACACACACACACACACACACACACACACACACACACACACACACACACATTTCTCTTCTGTCTATCTATCTATCTATCTATCTATCTATCTATCTATCTATCTATCTATCTATCTCTACTCTCCCCCACCTCTCTCTCTATAATATGTATACATATATATATATATATATATATATATATATATATATATATATATGTATATTTACGGGAGAAGAAGAAGAAGAAGAAGAAGAGAGATAGATGAATGAATGAGATGATGATGATGATGATGTGATGATGATGATGATGATGATGATGATGATGATGATGATGAAAAAAGAAGAAACAAACACAGGCACTTTATGACTAAATTTTGAGCGGCATTACTGTGAATCATGACCTCACCTAACAAAACAGACAGACAGGCACAGGAAACCCATAACCCCATTCCATGACGAGAAGTTCAAACATTGACGTTACCCAAAGCGAGCGTAACGCACACACTGACAAATAAATCACTCGCAGCAGCATGGACCGTGAAATCGTATAGAGCAGGTGGGCGGCGATCAGATCAAAAGAGCTGACCAGTTCTCTGTGGTCTTCGTGCGAAGGTCACTCATCCGGGATGTATTCAGCCGGTGTCACTCTGTCCTATGTCTGACTACTTCTGTCTACGTCTGACTACTTCTGTCTACGTCTGACTACTTCTGACTATTTCTGTCTACGTCTGACTACTTCTGCCTACGTCTGACCACTTCTGTCTACGTCTGACTACTTCTGACTACTTCTATCTACGTCTGACTACTTCTGACTACTTCTGTCTACTTCTGATTACTTCTGACTACTTCTGACTACATCTGACTACTTCTGACTACTTCACCCATTTTTTTCTGCTTTAGTTCTCATTTGAGTCTTAGCTATTTTTTAAAAACATTGCGTACTGTTTTTTGTGCAATAAAAAAAAAAAAAAAACTTTTGGAGGCGATTTTCTTACTTAATCTTTCTTTCTACAATTTCTCAAATTTCAGTACTGTAGTCTTGCCTAATTTTTGTTTTTTACTTTTTGCCCTGTTTGCCTACTTCTTTCAACTTTAACCTACTTCTCACAGCTATTGTCTTTTTTCCTTACCCTCGCCTTCTTGCCCTACTTCTGATTTCTACCGACTTTTTTCCTACTTTTTACCCCCCCCCCCCCCCCCCCTTCCAATTTCCTTGTTTCTTTGTCTTTCCACGTACTATGTTGGTCGACGAATTGTTCAGCTGGTATCCATTCATAACCGGTTGGGGGGGTGGGGGGGGGGGGGGGGGGGGGGGGGGGGGGGAGGGAGGGCAACAACAATAACGAAAACTACCTCATCTGCCTTCCCCCCCCCCCCCCTTTCCTTTTTTTTTTTTTCATACAGCTTTCTTTCTAAACCTTGAACAGAAATCATCAACAGTAACTGCAGTAGCGTCGATATGAGTGTTCCTTTCTTGATTTTATTACTTGAATGAATTGTGTTATAGTCGTGTCTTCTTTTTGTATTTGGAAATTATCAATCCTTTTTGTAACACACCTATCGGTGAAGGATGAAATATGATATCCTGTCATCTGATATGGCGGGAAGTTCACACCGGGAAGTATAGACTGGTCTGTATTACTGAAGTGTGTCATTATTTCTGGGTGTAGGAGGAAAACATAACCATTTGTATCGATCTGTTAGTCACCATTCACGCATATTTGTAGTGAGTGTTGATGACTTGATCAGCAGTAAGTTAATGTTGTGCTGATATCAAAGGAAAGAAAACAAAAGTGTCGTCGTCTAAGAGTGCATTCTAATACATGTACACTGCGCATGTGTCACCGGAAGTACCATCTTTCCATTTCAGGCAGTCGACTTTTGTAACATCTCAGCAGAAGGAACACAAGTCTGGAAAACGAAGGAAATATGCAAAAGGACATTGTAGGATAGAGGACAGTATAGGGAGGAAGGAGATATTTAATGTAAGGGAAGACAAATAATTAATTAAGGAAAGGTTGGAAATGAAGGACAAGGGAGGGAAGGAAAGGAAAGCTAGAGAATGAAGGAAAATGTAGGGAACATAGGAAATGGTAGGGATTGAAGGGAAAATGTAGGGAACATAGGAAATGGTAGGGATTGAAGGGAAAATGTAGGGAACATAGGAAATGGTAGGGATTGAAGGGAAAATGTAGGGAACATAGGAAATGGTAGGGATTGAAGGGAAAATGTAGGGAACATAGGAAATGGTAGGGATTGAAGGGAAAATGTAGGGAACATAGGAAATGGTAGGGATTGAAGGGAAAATGTAGGGAACATAGGAAATGGTAGGGATTGAAGGGAAAATTGGAACTAGAAGGTGGATGAAGGAAATGGTAGGATTGAAGGGAAAATGTAGGGAACATAGGAAATGGTAGGGATTGAAGGAAAATGTAGGGAACATAGGAATGGTAGGGATTGAAGGGAAAATGTAGGGAACATAGGAAATGGTAGGGATTGAAGGGAAAATGTAGGTAACATAGGAAATGGTAGGGATTGAAGGGAAAGATAGGGAACATAGGAAATGGTAGGGATTGAAGGGAAAGGTAGGGATTGAAAGGAAAATGTAGGGAACATAGGACATGGTAGGGATTGAAAGGAAAATGTAGGGAACATAGGACATGGTAGGGATTGAAGGGAAAATGTAGGGAACATAGGACATGGTAGGGATTGAAGGGAAAATGTAGGGAACATAGCAAATGGTAAGGATTGAAGGGAAAGGTAGAGAATGAGGGAGGGGGAGAGGAGGGAATGAAGGTCAAGGTAAGGTGAGGGGTATAGGAAAAGGTCGGAATGTTGATCAGTGTAAGTCACGAAGAAAAAGGTAGAGCATGCAGGAACAGGTAGGGAATGTGGGGGAAAGGTGGGGAATTAAAGAAAATGTCAGGAGTACAGGAAACTGTGGTGAATACAGAGAACGCTGGGGAATTCAGGGCAAAAGTGGGGAGCGTAGGAAAAGGTAGGAATGTAGGAAATGAATGGAAATGAAGGAAGAGGCAGAGAAAGAGAGAGAAGACAGGGAATGTAGGAAAAGATAAGGACTGGAGGAAAAGGTAGGGAATGATGGGAAAGGTAAATTAAGGACAAGGTGAATAAATAAATAAAAAGGTAGGGGAAGAAAGGAAAAAGGCAGGGAATGAGAAATTAGATAAAGAATAAGATAGTAGAGAACCGTAGTAAGCGATGGCGAAGAAAAATAGTGTGTGTATTGAGGGGAGGGAATGGGGGAGGGGGGTGGGGGGGGGGGTAGGGAGTGGGAACGCATCTCTGATAAGTTTTCTCAGCATGGATTCCTACCCTCTCCCCCTCCCCCCCCCCCCCCCCCCCCCCCACCCTCCCCGACCTTTCTGTCCCGTCACATTTCCCTCATCCCACCTCCTCTCCCCTCGTCCCCTTCTGCTACTCCACCTTTCATCCTCTTTAGCATTGTGTCCTAGCAGATGGGGGGTGGAGCGTATATGGACTGCTCCGCACGCAGTGCCTCTTTGAAGAGTGT
>CM065723.1:5997451-5999951 GCA_033310375.1 Conus canariensis | reverse complement strand
TCCCGTGACTTCGACAATATCCACTTGAGAAAACATGTTTCCCGTGACTTCGTAGGCTGAACTGACAAGCATTTGGGCAAAAATACCGCTGTAGTCAGTTTGTGCTCCAAATTTTACTAGAAGAGGGCGGAGGAGCTGGAGGGTGTGGGGTTAAGGACTGTCATTGTCAAAAGTTTCATACAGTGTGTGTGTGTGTGTGTGTGTGTGTGTGTGTGGTGTGTGTGTGTGTGTGTGTGGTTGTGCTTGCTTGCTTGCTTGCTTGCTGCGCGGTGTGTGTGTGATCTTCCAAATTCTTGTAAAAGGGAGGGACGAGGTGGGGGGGGGGGGGGGGGGGGAGGCGGTGGTAGAGAACGAATGGTAGGTAACACACAGTCCCGTTTTTTTTTTCTTTTCTTTTCTTTTTCTTCTAAATCTAAAGAAGCATGCAACCTCAGCCTAGATAATTGCAACACCTAGGTTAAGCGGTCCTCTATTGGCCTTAATGATCAAGAACTGAGGCGGCATAATTGTTTTGTCGACTGGCCACCGAATGTAAGTACAGCGCTTCAGATCAAACGGCTTTGTGGTCACTATGTGTGTGTGTGTGTGTGTACATCGCTCGGCACGGTGGGGAGGGGGGGGGGGGGGGGGCCTCGGTGCGTGCCCTCTGCACCCCTTGGCCTTTCAACCCTGTGGTGGGGCGACTGGCTAATGCCTCCATACAGCGGCCAGGGGCGGCGTCATTGTCTCTTCACCTGTCAGGCCAGGTGTTGAGGTCAGGGCCTGGATTATCGGGTGTGATTCTTTCTGTGTGTGTGTGTGTGTGTGTGTGTGTGTGTGTGTGTGTGCTTCTCTGTCTCTGTTTCCTTGTGTCTGTCACTTTCTGTCTCTGTCTGTCTGTCCCCCCCTCTCTCTCTCTCTCCCCTCTCTCTCCCCTCTCTCTTTCTTTTCCCATCTCTGTCTCTATCTGTCTGTCTCTCTGTCTTTTTATCTGTCTGTCTGTTTGTCTGTCTGTCTGTCCGTCCGTCTCTATCTCTATCTCTCCCCCTCTCTTTGTACACAGACAGACAGACACACGCACATTATATCTATCTATCGATCTATCTATCTATCTATTTCTATCTATCTATACTGTTCAAAAAAAGTTAAGGACATTGAGAATGCACAAAAACTTTTAAAAATTCACAAAAATTCAATTGTACCGCCTTTGTGGTCCAAACAAATTGGACCACACGCACAAATTGATAGTGAATGCGGCAACTGCAATTTTGTGGCACACATTTCTCACGCGCCTTGAAAAACACGTGTCGCGACTTGTCATTTTTGGAACAAATTGGGGTGAATTTCTGATGTGTTTGGGATCCGAGGAGCATGTGCTGAATCAAAATCATGTGAAGCACGAGCTAAATCAGGCTGTAGGTCATAAAGTATGCTCAACCAAATGTCTTTAAAAGCCACTGTACTGGCGAAAAATGCAATGCAACAGCATGCCTCCACGTCGAAGACTGAACGAGCTGGATTGAGGAAGAGCAATAGGATGGCTCCAAGGGAGTTGCAGTCCGGGAAGTGGCACGGAGACTTGGGGTATCACACTCTGTTGTTATCAGACTCAGACAACGCTTTCAAGACACAGGACACAGGAAGAGTGCAAGAACGACCACGCTCTGGTCGACCCAGAATAACAACACCACGAGAGGACCGATACATTGAAAGGCAGGCCACACAAGAAAGAACAGCAAGTGCAAACAACATCAGACGTCGCCTTAGAGATGCCACCAATACTGTTGTCAGTGATCAGACCATACGAAACCGCCTACACGCCGCTAACCTCCGTGCTCGACGACCAGCCATAAGACCTCGTTTGACTGATGCCCACAGAGCAGCACGCCGAGTATGGTGCACGCACCAAGTGAGATGGACATATGAACAGTGGGCTAACGTGATGTTTACAGACGAGTCGCGGTTCTGCCTGGATCCCACCGATAGACGGAACAGGGTCTGGAGACGCCGTGGGGAGCGTTTTGCAGAAGAAACTGTCCTGGGGCCGTACATACATATCGTGGGTGACAGGGAAGTGACCTCCGTACCTCGTTGTAAGCTCGAAGGGCCGTTACTTGGGGATCCATATTTCGAGAGTAACCTTTAACCTCGTGTTTAGCAGTGGGTGAGGGGTGGGTAACGTACAACGAGGACAGGGCATGAGTTCGCCGTGGGTTAGATCAAAACAAAGCCATTGGACACGTTCAATGATCACGAACTTCACGCAAAGTTAAGATTTCGTCGTCACAACATCTTCCAGCTGATAGACACTCTCCGAGAAAACATTGAATTTGATTTGCACAGACTGAGACATGGAACTCGGCCTCCTGCTCTACAAGTGTGTCTGTAGCTCCCAAGTTCGTCTGCTACGATAGCTGGCTTAGCTCTTGGTGTGTGGGGTGTGTGTGTGTGTGTAGGCTAAATCAGTCTTCGTGCCTTTGTGTGTCACTGTTACTTTGTGTCAGTGTGTGTATGTGTGTGT
>CM065723.1:5974951-5977451 GCA_033310375.1 Conus canariensis | reverse complement strand
CCTTTCTGTTACAGCTCCCATTGTGGCCACGTTCTGTCATCCCATTTAGTCTACCCTTTCTGTTACAGCTCCCATTGTGACCACGTTCTGTCATCCCATTTAGTCTGCCCTCTCTGTTCCAGTTCCCATTGTGGCCATGTTCTGTCATCCCATTTAGCCTACCCTCTCTGTTCCAGTTCCTATTGTGACTATTTTCCGTCATCCAATTTAGCCTATCATTTCTGTTCTAGTTCCTATTATGATGGCTCTCTGTTACATTCCATTTAGTATGCCTTTTCAGTTCCATCTCCCACTATGAACATTTCTGTCATCCCATTTAGTTCTGTCTCCTCGTGCGACCACTTTCTGTAATCCCGTTAACCATTTTTGTTCCAGACCTTAGTGTGCCATTTTCTGTCATCCTGTTAAGCCTGTCATGTCTGCCCCAGGCCGTAGTGTGCCACTTTCAACCATCCCATTTAGCTTACCAGTCTTGTTCCAACTCCAGTGTGACCACTTTTTGTCATTTCATTTACCATATCTGTTCCAGACCCTACTGTGTCACTTTCTGTCATCTCATTTACCATGTCTGTTCCAGACCCTACTGTTCCAGACCCTACTGTTTCACTGTCTGTCATCCAGTTTCGTCTGCCAATTTAGTTCCAGATCCTAGTGTGACCTCTTTCTGCCATCCCATTTAGCCTAACCATTTCTGTTTCAGTTCTCATTGTGACCACTTTCTGTTATTCCATTTCGCCTACCCTTTCTGTTTGAGTCACGGGTGTGACCACGTTTTGTTATTCCAATTTTAGCCTGCCCTTTCTGTTTGAGCCACGGGTGTGACCACTTTTTGTTATTCCATTTAGCCATCCCTTTCTGTTTGAGTCACGGGTGTGACCACTTTCTCATGCAAGCTGCAACATAGCATGACACAACAGAACACCCATGAAATACACTGCAATGCAATAGAACACAATACAATACAGCACAATAGAAAACAATGCAATACAGTGCAATAGAATACAACACAGGGTAATAGAATACAATACTATACTATACAATACAATGCAAAACAATGTGGCACAGCACAACACAACACAACACAATACAATATAATACAACACAATGCAAAACAATGCAAGACATTACAATACAAAACAATACAATATAGCACAGCACAATACAACACAACACAAACACAATACGAACAAAAATACAGCACAATACAGTACAATACAGCAATGAATCATGATTGTCTTGCTTCTAGTTTTCTCAAGAACAATGTATGTTTTTCCAACACGATGCTTTTGCGCACGTTGTTCCTCTTCAAGTGTTGCTTTCATCCTGCTGTCTCCCTGCAGTCAAACGGCTTGGTTTAACAAAATAACCTTCTCATTTCAGCAAGCACAGTTTATTTACGTCCGTCATGCTCGTTCGAAATGGAGGGTGCTACACAATCATCTGCCATTATGGGCTTTTTCAGAATACACACCTTGGAAATGGAACTGAAGAATGGGAAAACAATCCATTGAACCTATTTCGATGTGATGGGCTTTTATGTTAAAGTGGAAAACACTCCAGCACAGACGCTCATGAACACGCTCGTGATAATGCTCTCTGTCTGAATGTCTGTCTGTCTCTGTCTCTGTCTCTGTCTCTCTCACGCGCGCACACACACACACACCCCACACACACACACACACACACACACACACACACACACAACACACACATCATTCATACATACAAGCACACTCGTACGCACGCGCGCGCGCGCGCGCGACACACACACACACACACACACACACACACACACACACACACACACACACACACACACACACACACACACACTCCCCCCACTCTCCCCCCCCCCTACACACACACAAACTTCCCCACCCCACCCCACCCCACCCCCACGCACACACGCGCGCACGCACCACACACACACACACACACACACACACACACACATATACCCCTACCCCCCCCCCCCCCCCCCCCCACACACACACACACTCACACACACACACACACACCGCCCACCACCAAACCACTCAGGCCAGTGACGTCGCTGTTCACACGTCCCACGATGAACGTCATCACGGCAAGGCAGGGAAACGACAGACACAAAAAGGGCCACCACACTCGGCTAATTGGTTTTTCGCCACCACCCCCGCCACCGTCAGGTCTTCAGTACACCGCCTAGCTCTTCTGCTCTCTTCAAGGCCGGTGTCGGCAGCAGAAAAAAGCACCCCCCCCCCTAAACCTCACCTCACCCCCCAACACCCAACTTCCACACACGATCTCCCCCCCCCCCCTCCACCTCTGTCTTCAGGGTGGAGAGTGGGGATATGGGGATGGGTTTTAAGAGGAAGGAAGTTGTTGTCGTTGTTGTTGTTGTCTTTGTTGTTGTTTGTTGTTGTTGGGGTGAAGAGGTAAGGTCGGAAGTGGAAAGAGCGGAAGGTGGGGGTGGGGGTGGGGGGGTAGGGTGGGGGGTAGGGGGTGGGGGTGTCTCTCT
>CM065723.1:5967451-5969951 GCA_033310375.1 Conus canariensis | reverse complement strand
CAGCATGAAAGTCGCGGAAGGTCCAGACATTTGACGTTTGGTAACACGACTGGTGCCATTGAACTTATGTGACAGGCTGAGCTCTTTCCAGCTCTTGTGACGTCCTCAGACCAAAGAAGCCCTACTCCGGGAACCTGCCCCCCCCCCCCTCAACACTCCCCCAACTCTCCCGCCTCTCACTCCCCAAACTCACCCCCTTCTCCTTCCTGCATAATTCCAAGACGTCAGAGGCTGTTTCATAAGGTCTATTCTGTCACTGGTCAGACGGGTGGTTCTCTCCCTTTCCTCTACACCCTCACGCTTCCTTATCCCCCCCCCCCCCTTCCTCCTCCTTCTAACCCCCCAACCCCACCCCACCCCCGTCTGCTTCTTTGTCTTCCTTCCCCCTCCTCTCTCTTCCCTCCTTCCTCCCCCCCCCCCTCTCCCACGCCCCCCTTGACTGTCGCTGCGCTTTGTATGTTATTTGTTGTTCTATTCATTGCCTGAAAAAAAGTTTATAGAAAATCGTCACCTCCGTCACTACCATCACCACCACCGCCACTTTCTCTCTCTCTCTCTCTCTCTCTCTCTCTCTCTCTCTCTCTCTCTCTCTCTCTCTCTCTCTCTCTCTCCTGCCCACCTGCTCTACCTTCCTCATCTTCCACCCCCTGCCTTGTCTCCTCTGTACATACACCCGTGGTAGATCTATGGTGAGCGTTTGTGCCAGTGATTGTGTGTGTGTGTGTGTGTGTGTGTGTGTGTGTGTGTGTGGTGCGTGCGTGCGTGCGTGCGTGCGTGCGTGGTGTGTGTGTGTGTGTGTGTGTGTGTGTGTGTGTGGGGTGTTACTTCATCTTATTTTCTTTCTGATTCATGTTCATTTTATACATTTCTACATGGATTCTACATCAATGGAAAAAAAAAGAACATTATATAACAATTATAGAACGCTGAACGTCTCAATAACGTTTATCGTCCATTAACAGGAAAGCATATTGTCCATACACACACACACACACACACACACACACACACACACACACACACGCGCGCGCGCACGCACGCACGCACGCACGCACGCACGCACACACGCACGCACCCACACACTCACACACACACACACACACACACACCACATGCACGCACGCACGCACGCACAACGCATATGCACACACGTGTGTATATTGAGATCAGAACTAGAGGTCCCTTTTCAAGGCTATCTGTATAATGTTGGGTTGATGTCTAGGTTACATCGTTTTCACCGATTCAACTGCTGCTGGTTCTTTATACACAGGTAAAAACAACCCCAAAGAAGAGGTAGAAACATTGTTCCCAAGGTATGGAAAACGGCGTTTCGAACCGTAGGTTCATCAATAGCCTTTAAAACACTTATTATTCCAAATGTCGCCGTTGTCTATTCTATGAAGTCACAAATAATAAACAGACTGTTTACCCTAAGACTGCCATTTGTGTACTTTTCAATTAAAAAAAGAGCGTATCTTATATACAAAAGGTGTGTATAAAATTGCAAACTTCTGTAAAACCAGAGGAGGGGGGGGGGGGGTGTCTTTCTGATACGAATTACTTTCAAACCTTATTCATCAGCATACTTTCGCACAAGCTCATACTCCCCCGCCGGGGTGTGTGTGTGTGTGTGTGTGTGTGTGTGTGTGTCCCGATGTTACAGGGCATGTTGTCGAAGCAGCAGACACTACCTAATGTCATTGCGCGCATGGAATTTTGTAAAAAGTTGTCGCCCTTTGGCGAAAGTCCCTGTCATAGTTCAACGCCGCAGATGCAATTTTAGCTTAAGAATTTCGTTTCCAGAATTGTTTCCGACGTATTTTATTTCAGTCTGTCGAATTCGTCGTATTTTCGCCAAAAAATTTGTACAAAATACGGCCAAATCGTATGGGGTAAATAGGTCTGAATTATATGCCTCAGATGCCCCAAGCAATCTACCCTACATGGCTTTCAACAGCAAAATCAGAAAGAATGGGACGGTTGCCACAGTGACATAAAACGAAGCGTAACAGTTTCATAATTCGCCAGCAGTATCTTGACTGACAGAAATAAAACCTTTACTGCTTACACTAGTCAGATTCCAACCGAATCATGGCCACACGCGAGGTTACCATAATAACTTGACACCCGTTGCATAAATCTGCTTCAGGACCACAAACTTTATTTCCACCTCTTCTCACCTCCGTCAGGACCGGAACCTGGACCGTGTGTCCTCGTTGTCTCAGCGGGAGGAGTCACGACAGTCGTGGCCGGTAAGCCTTTGAAGAAGGGGATTATGGGCCTTGACGAGTCAGTACTGTTTACGGCAGTCGTGCGCGATAAAGATTTCGGGGAACACGGAAGAGGGCAAGTCTACCTGCCGGATGTTGATGATTTGTTTGTTTATTCGTTCGTTTGTTTGTTCGGTTTTTCATGATTCTTTCCTCGATTCATCCCGTGTTCCTTAGTTATTTATTTACTTACTTATTCATTTATGTATTTGTTTGTTTCTTTATTCATT
>CM065723.1:5959951-5962451 GCA_033310375.1 Conus canariensis | reverse complement strand
TGGTAACTGGGTTTGACATTGAACGTGCCTGCTGCTAAGAATAAAGAGAAGCGCTCGGTGAAGGGTGAATGTTAGCATTTTGATTGAAATAGTAGGCTGAAGTGTGGTGTATGGTGTGTGGGATGGTGTGTGTGTGTGCGTGAGTGTGTGTGTGTGTGTGTGTGTGTGTGTGTGTGTGTGTGTGTGTGTGTGTGTGTGTGTGTGTGTGCGTGCGTGCGTGCGTGCGTGCGTGCGTGTGTGTGTGTGTGTGTGTGTGTGTGTGTGTGTGTGTGTGTGGTGTGTGTGTGTGTGTGTGTGTGTGTGTGTGTGTGTGTGTATGCTTATGTGTCTGTGTCTGTGTGTCTCTGTCTGTCTGTATCCCTGTGTGTGTTTGTTGTATGCAAAATCATTGATACACAAAACGTGCCTAACCTTGACAGCTATTCAACGCATACGCAAGACACATACATCTTGCGTAAGTGTTGAATGACTGTGACTTTGAGCCCGTTTATCTACCAATATTTCTGCACACAACACTTGAATTCCCTTACCTATGAAACGCTGAAGCATTGCGTAAAGTTTCCTCTGTTTAGTGTGACGTTTTTATGAGAGAGAGAAAAAAAAGAAGAAAAATGCGTTGATGTATGCAAGAAAAAAAAGAAACACAGGTCTGGAAACCCTGCTGGCTTGAAACAACAGCAACAGCAACAGCGGCAGGTCAAAGACATGCGCACTACTTCCATTCTGAAGCGAACGTAACCCACAAATCTGTCAACCAATACCAAAACAAAGCGTCGCCAGTGTCGCCTTCAAGTCTTAAGCTCGATTGTAACTGTCTGGGCTACCAGCAAAACAGCATCAAAACTGACAGTTCACGGAGAATTTACGAGCCTGTAAAACTTGTCACAGTATACAGGCGTTCAAGATGACAAGCATGTCCACCGATTATTTCATCGGCGGTCACAGGAAGTTGAAATATCCCGTAGAACCAGTTCTCTCCCCTCCCCCCAACCCCCCGTCTTTCCCCCTCCTCCCCCATCGCCTCACCATCTCTCCCCTCCCTGCCCCCACCTCACCCCGACTCTTTCTTCTCCCCCCACCTCTCCCCCCCCCCCCCCCCCCCCCCGTGCATATTTAGCACCGTTGGTGTCCTTTTTTAAAATTTATTTTTGGCTACTTGTGTAACTGTAATAGATGGTGAAATTACCATCCTATTGTCCTGTGGTTACTTGTGTATCTGTAACAGATGGTGAAATGACCATCCTATGGTCAGATGGTGAAATGACCATCCTATGGTCAGATGGTGAAATAATGACCATTCTATGGTCAGATGGTGAAATAATGACATCCTATGGTCAGATGATGAAGTGACCATCCTATGGTCAGATGGTGAAATAATGACCATCCTATGGTCAGATGATGAAGTGACCATCCTATGGTCAGATGGTGAAATAATGACCATCCTATGGTCAGATGATGAAGTGACCATCCTACCTTCCAGTGTCACAGACAACAGTGTCACGTTGTGTGAGTTCTCTTGCTTCGTGTACGGCTGCTCCTTGAGGACGTGGAGCTGTTTGCCACGCATGCGAGCGCAATGTGAGAGAGAGAGAGAGAGAGAGAGAGAGAGAGAGAGAGAGAGAGAGAGAGAGAGAGGAGAGAGAGAGAGACATACATACACTCACTCACTCACTCACTCACACAAGGTCAGAAGGCGCTTGACTGCAACAACAGCAACAACAACAACAATGAGTTGTAGGTAGTATCTAGTGTTCCAGTCTGTCCTTGCATCATCATCATCATCAGCAGCAGCAGCAGCAGCAGCAGCAGCATCGTCATCATCAAGATCCTCCTCCTCCTCATCATCATCAATCATCACTATCATCATAATCATGATCATGATCATCATCATCCTCACCATCACCATCATCATCATCATCATCATCACCATCACCATCATCATCATCACCATCACTATCACCATCATCATCATCATCATCATCATCATCATCATCATCACCACCATCATCATCCCATCACAAAGTCACAGATCAAACCACACAACAAATCACCAGGAACAAAACAAACAGCGATGCACAAAACGCCTGCCGCAATCACACTCTGGCACCATGATTATCTAACCACACCACACCGCTACCCCGCCTTCTTCTCACTTCCTCCCTCCACGCCCTCCCCCACCATCCTTCAAACACTACGATTACTAACACATTGACCAACACGTGAGCACCAACAACCAAGCACAAATCGGATTGCCAGACAACACCAACACTCATTTGGCACATCACTCCAGAAAAATGACCAGTTTAGACGTCTGTGTTTGAAAGAGGATGGAGAGGCCGACTACAGCAGTTGTTTCAGGATTGATTTCAAATGGAGAATTTCTCCCCCGCGCGTTTTCCAAGAAGAGGATGGGGCACGGGGAGGGGAGAGGTGGGGGAAGAAAAACAAACAAACAAACATACAAACACACAAACATACAAACACACCAAACAAACATACA
>CM065723.1:5939951-5947451 GCA_033310375.1 Conus canariensis | reverse complement strand
CAATGATGACAGCAGTCAGACAACTGATCTGTCACATATACAATCCTGTGCCACTACAATGATGACAGCAGTCAGCCAACTGATCTGTCACATATACAATCCTGTGTCACTACAATGATGACAGCAGTCAGACAACTGATCTGTCACATATACAATCCTGTGTCACTACAATGATGACAGCAGTCAGCCAACTGATCTGTCACATATACAATCCTGTGCCACTACAATGATGACAGCAGTCAGACAATCTGATCTGTCACATATACAATCCTGTGTCACTACAATGATTACAGCAGTCATTGGCCAACTGATCTGTCACATATAAATCCTGTATCACTGCAATGATGACAGCAGTCAGGACAACTGATCTGTCACATATACAATCCTGTATCACTACAATGATGACAGCAGTCATTGGCCAACTGATCTGTCACATAATATACAATCCTGCATCACTACAATGATGACAGCAGTCATTGACCAACTGATCTGTCACATATACAATCCTGTGTCACTACAATGATGACAGCAGTCAGACAACTGATCTGTCACATATACAATCCTGTGTCACTGCAATGATGACAGCAGTCAGACAACTGATCTGTCACATATACAATCCTGTGCCACTACAATGATGACAGCAGTCAGACATCTGATCTGTCACATATACAATCCTGTGTCACTACAATGATGACAGCAGTCATTGGCCAACTGATCTGTCACATATACAATCCTGTGTCACTGCAATGATGACAGCAGTCATTGGCCAACTGATCTGTCACATATACAATCCTGTGTCACTGCAATGATGACAGCAGTCAGACATCTGATCTGTCACATATACAATCCTGTGTCACTACAATGATGACAGCAGTCATTGGCCAACTGATCGCAAACAACCTCAGTATGTGATTGGTGCAGATGTAGATCATTTCTTAAGACACAAACTTTAAGAAGCCCACGGACAGAATTTAGTGATGGACCACGAGCAACCTTTCCTTCCGAGGAATAGCGACTGGTCAAGCAAACACGTTCTGCTTTGTTCTCGAGATTACAGATGAAAGAAGGAAATGACTGGCGAGTTTTGAACATGGACACTTTATTGTTTATATTCATAATACGTTGTACTCCATGAGGCCAGGGGCTTGTTTCTCAACATGGAGGGAAACAGTTCATGTCATCCTGCTTTGATTCCCTGCGGATAACCACGTGGCACAGAGTCGAGTTGAAGTGAAGTAGTATGGCGAGGGAGAGAGAGGAGGAGAGAGAGGAGAGGAGAGAGAGAGAGAGAGAGAGAGAGAGAGAGAAAAGACAAACAGTCAGACAGAGGACAGACAGACAGTCAGAGAGAGAGAGAGAGAGAGAGAGAGAGAGAGCAGACAGAAGACAGACAGAAGACAGACAGACAGACAGACAGACAGACAGACGGAAGAGACAGACAGACAGACAGAAGGTGTAAGTAAATATATCAACTGAGATAGATACTCAAGATTGTAAAGCACATCAAACATAAATAATTCGGAACATCAAGAAATAGCTGTTTCTCGAAATTTTAAATGTCTTATAAAAAAAAAAAACACACACACACACAAATTTCTAGCAGTTTCGAGAAAGAGAGGAGAGAATGAGAGAGAGAGAGAGAGAGAGAGAGAGAGAGAGAGAGAGAGAGAGAGAGAGAGAGAGAGAGAGAGAGAGAGAAGCAGAGACAGACAGACAGGCAAAGACAGAGAGAGACAGACAGACAAAGACAGAGAGACAGACAGACAGAGGCAGAGACAGAGAGAGAGGGACAGAAAGACAGAGACACAAAGACAGACAGACAGACAGACAGACAGACAGACAGAAGAGGATGCTGCAGGAAACCAACTGTAACCCCTCCCTTCCTTTCCGCCCACATCGCTCCCCTCCCTAAAAAAAAAATACCTGCCATGTCCCCCCCCCAAAAAAAAAAAAAAAAAAAAAAAAAAAAAAAAAAAAAAGAAAAACAAAAGAAAAAAAAAGAACAGACAAAACCAAAACCCAAACCTACACCACACACAACAGCTGGGTGGACACGCAGCGCACCGTGAAGCACCCGACACGCTCGAGTGAGCCGTAAACAAGGCGAGTCACCATGACAACGGGCAGTCAGGCGGCATCTCTGGGACGGAATGGGGAGGGGGGGGGGGGACGGGGGCGAGGGGGGAGGGGGACGGGGGGCTGGGGGGGGGGGGCTGGTTTGTCAGTGTGCAGAGAGCGTGAGATAGGACCACTGTCCCCATCGGACCTGTCACCCAGGGAAATCGACACTGTCCTCTGTCTGTCTGTCTGTCTGTATCTATGTCTGTGTCTCTTTATATCTCTCTCTATCTCTCTCTGTCCCTCTTGCTCTGTCTGTCTCTCAATTTCAGTTTCTGTCTCTGTCTCTCTTTCTCTTTCTCTCTGTCTGTTCTGGTTGTCTCTCTCTCTCTCTGTCTCTGTCTCTGTCTCTCTCTCTCTGTCGGTCTGTCTCTGTCTGTCACTCTGTCTCTCTCTCTTCTCTCTCTCTTCTCTGTGTCTCTGTCTCTGCTTGTCTGTCTGTCTATCTGTTTCTGTCTGTCTGTCTGTCTATCTGTCTGTCTGTCTGTCTGTCTGTCTCTCTCTCTCTCTCTCTCTCTCTCTCTCTCTCTCTCCCCCTCCTTCTTCCTCCCCCCTCTCTCTGTCCAGTCTATCAAGTGGGTTTGCCAAGTGCTCAAACCCGGAGGATAGACCCTTTTTCTCGTAAACACACTTTCTCCACCTAATCCGACTTTCTATTTGTGTAGATCCTGGTGTTTGTTTCTACCGTAGCACACACGAAAACAGAACTCTATCGCTTTTCAGTTAAATCTTTCACAAGATGTATTATACAGTCGAAGCCGCTTATAACGAATCGCCGGGGACATGTAAAAGTGCTTCGTTATATCCGGCTTTCGTTACAACCGACGAGGCCGGTTATAACGAATTTCTATCTGGTTGCTTCCTTATGTCCGGCGTGATGTGTTTCCCTCTCTCTTTCTCTTTCTCTCTCTCTCTCTCTCTCTCTCGCTCTCTCTCTCTCGCTCTCTCTCTCTCTCTCTCTCTCTCTCTCTCTCCCAAAACACACACACACACACACACACACACACACACACACACACGCACGCACACACACGCACGCACGCGACGCGCGCGCGCGCGCGCCCCACACACTGACTGACTGAAAACCATTTACTGTCAGATTAACATAGTGTTGTACTCACACACACACACACACACACACACACACACACACACACACACACACACACCACACACACACGTGCGTGCCCACATACATGGGCAGTAATCGAGCTCGTTTCCTGGTCTGTTATTTACTTTGACAAAAATGATCTTTAAAAGATGTTTCCAAAATGTGACTGTAAATTAATGTAAACAAATCACATAGACCTACATTGCAGTCTGAAAGCTTAGACACCGATAATAGGTAAAACAGGCAAACAAAATTCACTGTATAATTCTGAAGACTTCAGAAGAATAGATTGTCAGAAGAATTTAAACAGCGCCACAATTTGAAAGTGGGAAGAGGAAAGGGGGTGGGGGGGTTGTTTGCACTGTTCGTTTACTGTTTCACATTGTTAGGTCATTGGAGTAGGCACTGGTATGGAAATAAACCCTTAGGTAATTGTTTTTAAAATACATGCACTCTGCCGTACTGGAGAGCAGTTTTTTTTGTGCTTGTCAAAGCATAACAATATATCACAATACGAAGAAATAATGTCTCAATTAGGTCATCAAAAGACAATGATTATGCTTAGTTTTATCCATCTTTACAGCGAAAGTCAAAGATGTATTATTATGTGTTTGTGTATACAATCAAGTGTTCTTTATTATTAGCAGTACACACTAGGTCACCCATATACAGTTGATGGAAAGGCAGTTATAATGTCAGAGATGTGAATGTTCACATTCTACGAAACAACACAAAAGAATGACTGTTGCCACACTGGACGAAAAAAAAATCCTCAAATTCCCACATTCTGTGAAACAACCGATGATTGTTGCCACAGCTGGACGGAAATAATGCCCCAGATGTCACACCTTTTGACACAAGAGATAAGGTTGATTGTTGCACAGCTGGACGGAAACAATGCCCCAAATGTCACACCTTTTGACACAAGAGATAAGGTTGATTGTTGCCACAGCTGGACGGAAACAATGCCCCAGATGTCACACCTTTTGACACAAGAGATAAGGTTGATTGTTGCCACAGCTGGACGGAAACAATGCCCCAAATGTCACACCTTTTGACACAAGAGATAAGGTTGATTGTTGCTACAGCTGGACGGAAACAATGCCCCAGATGTCACACCTTTTGACACAAGAGATAAGGTTGATTGTTGCCACAGCTGGACGAAAAAAAAAAGCTCAACCATGATCAGTGAAGAGAAAGATCTCAAAAGGATAATCATTTTGTTTTTCATCTTTGAAACACAACAGTCCACTTGCTTACACAAAGGTACTCTAAAGTTTAACTTTAAAGTTCTCCTCCTGGTTTTCAAATCACTGAATAATCTGGCTCCCTCCTACCTCTCTGACCTCCTCCATCTCTATGTTCCATCTCGCAACTTACGCTCATCTACAGATTCTCGTCTGCTTCGGCTTCTCTCCGCTCGCCTGAAAACTTCAGGCCAACGATCTTTCTCTTACCAGGCACCTGCTCTGTGGAATGGTCTGCCTTCTTCTCTGTGTGTGTGTGTGTGTGTGTGTGTGTGTGTGTGTGTGTGTGTGTGTGTGTGTGTGTGTGTGTGCACGCGCGCTTCGAATTAGAATTATAATTTTATCATGTTTTTCTGTAATATGCGCTTTGGGCTCTTGCGAGGTAAAGCGCTCTATAAATATCCTTTTATATTACAGTACTCTAGTGCATGAACATGCAGCAGTTCTGTCAAACTTCTTGCTTGATTCTCTCAGATAGGTACCTAACAATTAATTCCGGATTGCTGCGGTGTCCTCATCCCCAACATACTGACTTTTACACTTCTCCCTGGAAGCCAGAATGATTGCCAGTGTCGACGGCGCAATTTCATATTCTTCCATTGTAATCTTCATCTGTGTTGCTGGATTTCTTTCAACTTCCTAAATAACTTCAATTATTGCTTTAGCTGAACTTTGCGACGTGCAGACGACATGATGAAATGGACTTTTAAATCAAAGCCTGACACCCTGTCACCCTCCTTCCCCTTCATCCCACCCTCGTCCCTCTAGCATCTGTCCTCCGTCTACAGTCGCTGAACTTGACCCCATGTGAGGTGACTGCATCTGCTTCGACAATCACAGGCACTCGCATAATGGGACATCAGAATACGATTTTATTATCAGAGGTGACGTTTACCATACAACAAACATACAGTAAAAAATACTGTGTAATTTCAATCTACCTATGTCAAGCCGTGTAAGAAAATGAAAAACGCGTAGTTTATGCAGCAAGTCAAACATGTATAAAAGTGTGATTTCTATTCAGTGCAACGCATAGACAGATCTACATTTCATGTGCTATGCGGACACTCCTCCATCTCCCTGGAATAGCAAGCGACAGTATGAAGCAATATATATCGCAGCGAACTAACCAACCATTTCCGTGAAATGGTTCCCGAACACAAAAGCAACCACTTCGTTACATCCGGCTTAAACTCTTCACAGGGCCGAACATAATGATTCGCTACAGGTAGCTGATTCGTTAAAACCGGCGTCATCGCCCACAGGGAACCCCAAAACCATTACGTTACAAGCGGCATTACGTTACATCCGACTTCATTACATCCGACGTATTCTTGGTCATTTGAAGAAGGATTTTTGCCGGGACCAGCCTTTTTGCTTCGTTCTATCCGGCATTCGTTATATCCGACTTTGTATTAAGCAGAGAGAGAGACAGAGCCCACAAACACGTGCGTACGCACCACAACACACACACACACACACACACACCACACACACACACACACACACACACACACGGAGAGAGAGAGAGACATCGACAGAGACTGACACAAAGACAGAGACAGAGAATGTTTGTCTCTGTGTGTAAAGGATCCCACGCAGCCGCTGCAAGAACTGGGTCAGATTGCAGACTTCATCCACAACGTCCGAGCAGACCACTCTTACTGACGACAATAAGGGCGGTCACACACGAGTCAGTATGGGTCCAATGAACACACCGATGATCTGAACGTCACAGGCCACACGCCACCATCAGCATGTTGCACCAAATCACTACATGATGCACGTAAGCAATAATTAATCAAAAGAACACCATCACCACCCCTCGCCGCCGCCAATCATTTAACGTTTTTTTTTTTTAATTTCCACTGATGACATCGTTGAAAATCTTCAACTACATGGCTTCCCCTTAACTGATGTCACATTTCAGGCCTTTGCACTCACCCGTGACCCATCTTTGCGCCAGACGGTCTCTCCCAAATAGTCCCATTCCTTTGATTTTAATCTGTCATCTTGGAAACGCCTGGTTTGTTCCTTGATGGCCATATGAAAGAAAACGAGGAGACTCAACTTTCAAACACAATCAAGATTCTCGAAACAAACAAATTGCGCCAGTCTATAAATACTCGACTCCTTAAGCAAGGCCTTGGCGCATTGATTTTTGGTGTGCAGCCACGTGTATTATGGGTCCTCATAGCCGTGAACGGCTGGCAGGATATATGACAAATTACTAGTTTCAGAAGTTTATAATTACTATTTCCTTCATAAAACAGCAACTGTATCCACGGAAACGGCACTAATTACTATTTTTTGCTGTTGGGTACATTAAGAAAATGGTAATTATAAGGTTAAAACATTTTTAAATTGTTTTTACGTACTTAAAGCACTGAAGGGGCTCCCTGGTGCATTCCATGTCTTGTTCTACTCACAGTGAAACATTCTTCTGGAGTGTTGGGACTTGCACGATGTGAGACATAAACACTTTACAGCAGACTGCATGAAAACCTTGTTCAGAGATGTCCCACCTAACGTGATCTTTGAATTTCTGAAAGAGATTAACATTTATCATCTGATCTAAGATTTCACGGAAGAAAGATGTTTTAACGAAGTTTCCGATGCGTTTTTAGAAGGTGTATTTTAAAGAGATGTGTCAATGGTGTTTTTTTGTTTGTTTGTTTGTTTGTTTTTGCTTATTTATTTTATTTTTTTTTATGGCTTGTGAGTTGACTTTAAAGTGGTGACAGCCCTGATATGGCCCTTTGCGGTCGGCTGGGCTATAAGCAGCATTACCTTACCTTACCTTACCTTACCTTACCTTACCTTACCTTACCTTACCTTACTTACTTACAGCGCTGTGACACAGTGAGTCAACAGCATGAAAACAATGATCGACAATTGTAGCTCTCGTTAGCTGTGCACAATGAATGCAGAGAGATTTTGCATCGAAAGATACATTTTTTTTTTTTAAAAGTCCAGATAGGTATTTAATTTAATCATGTATTGGTTGTAATTCTGGACTTGCAC
>CM065723.1:5929951-5932451 GCA_033310375.1 Conus canariensis | reverse complement strand
ACCGAGATCTTGGTGAGACAGACCGAGATCTTGGTGAGACAGAGAACTTGGTGAGATAGACAGAGATCTTGGTGAGACAGACGGAGATCTTTGGCGCAGACAGAGATATTGTTAAGACAACAGAGATCTGGGTGAGACAGAGATCTGGGTGAGACAGACAGATCTTGGTGAGACAGACAGGAGACCTTGGTGAGACAGAGATTTGGTGAGACAGAGTCTTGGTTAGACAAATAGGGATCTTGGTGAGGCAGACAGAGATCTTGGTGAGACAGACAGAGACCGAGGTTGGTGAGAGAGAGATCTTGGTGAGAAAAGGATCTTGGTAAGACAGAGATCTTGACGAGACAGACAGAGATCTGGTGAGACAGAGAACTTGGTGAGACAAAAAAATCTTGGTGAGACAAAAACAAATCTTGGTGAGACAGAGATCTTGGTGAGACAGAGGTCTTGGTGAGACAAAGAGATCTTGATGAGACAAAAAAAAATCTTGGTGAGATAGAGATCTTGGTGAGACAGAGATCTTGGTGAGACAGACAGAGACTTGGTAGACAGTGAGATCTTGGTGAGACAGAGATCTTGGTGACACAGACAGAGACCTTGGTAAGACAGAGATCTTGGTGAGACAGAGATCTTGGTGAGACAGAGATCTTGACGGGATAGATAGAGACCTTGGTGAGGCAGACAGAGATTTTGATGAGACAAAAAATGATCTTTGTTACATAGAGAATTTGGTGAGACAGAGATCTTGGTGAGACAGGCAGAGATCTTGGTGAGACAGACGGAGACCTTGTTGAGACAGACAGAGACAGAGACCTTGGTGAGACAGACAGAGACTTTGGTGAGACAGACATTAGTGAATTTGACGGACCCCTCTATGAGACAGACAAACATCTTGATGAAACAGTCGGACAGACAGGCACACAGACGACAAGCAGACAAAGACCTTAACGAGACAAAAAGACAGACAGAGACCTTAACGAGACAGAAAGACAGACAGAGACCTTAACGAGACAGAAAGACAGACAGAGACCTTACTGAGGCAGACACAAACCTTGGAGAACCAGACAGAAACAATCCTTGGTGAGAGAGAAAGAGCGATATAAGAGGAGAGAGAGAGAGAAGAGAGAGAGAGAGAGAGAGAGAGAGAGAGAGAGAGAGAGAGAGAGAGAGAGAGAGAGATCCTGGTCAAACAGATACCTAAGTAAAAGATGAGACCGACATAGACCTTAGTGACAGACAAACACAGACCCTTGGTGAGACAGGCAGAAATTCAGTGAGACAGACAGAGACTTCGGTGAGACAAACAGAGACTTTGTGAGACAGAGAGAGACCAAGTGAATTAAACAGAAATTGGAAGAGACGGAGATTTCATTAGACAGAGACTTAGTGAGACAAACAGAGACTTAGTGGGACAAACAGAGAGCTGGTGAAACAAACAGAGATCTGGTGAGACAAACAGAGACTATGTGAGACAGACGTGGACAGACAGAGACGGCACAGACTGAGATGATAAAGCCGACACCGTAATCCTGTCTCAAGTGTGTGATCTCAGAAGAATTTTCAGAGGTGATCAGAGGCTACATGACATTTCGGCGGGATATGAGTCGTTTGAACCAGAAGGATCTTTGGGCGTTACATGAACATTTCTTTGTCTTCTTTTCTCCTTTTTCAGTTTGTGCATTTTTCCTTTCTTGTTGTTTGTTGTTGTTTGTTTGGTTGGTTTGGTTTGGTTTTGGCTTCTGTGTCAGTATCTTTTAATAGTTTTGAATGACGTAAACTAAAACCACTCTCCCCATTGAGCAGGTGACACCTTCCCCCTTCTCCTTCCCCCCCTCTCCTACCCGCACCCTGACCCCAACCCCCTTTCCTTCCCCATCTCATTCTTTCCCCGTGAAGTAGTCTACTACTGAGTTCCTCCATACCTCCTTTCCACCTCATTGGAGAACACACACACACACACAAAGAAAAAAAAGTGGAAGGGGGAAGGGAGGAGGGTGAATGGGGCGAAAGAGGAATGGGGAGGTAGAGAAGGGAAGCAGGAGGGATGGGGAGGGGGGGGGGGGTCGGGGTGGAAGGGTGGAGACCAAAGAAAAAAAAAAAAGAAAAGGCCTCCACAGGCCAGTGACATTCCATGGAGTCCTCCCCACACAGGGAAGCTGACCAAGCTCCCAAGGGGATGTTGAGTAACCCGACAGCTGGGCGTTACCGGCCGGACATTCTGGGTCCAGGTGTGAGGAGGAGGGAGAGGGAGATGGAGAGGGAGAACGGGGACATAGGCAGGGAGAGTGGAGGGAGGGGGAAGGGGAAGGGGAGAGGAAGGGGGCGGAAGGAAGACGGAAGGAGCCAAGACTTCAGAGGATATCAAGTGTTGGTATGTGAGCTTGATGGTTTGAAAACTGCTGCTGTTTTCATGACTGCATCAAAATGGACGGTGATGTTTATTGTTTTCTGTTGATTATTGTCACAAAAATTATCAGAATTACTGGTGGGTTTTTTTTTC
>CM065723.1:5919951-5924951 GCA_033310375.1 Conus canariensis | reverse complement strand
CTGTCTGTCTGTCTCTCGTCTCTGTCTCTGTCTCTGTCTCTCTCTCTCTCTCTCTCTCTTGAATTGTTTGCTCATCATTGTAGAATTAGATTACAATGTTGCTATGTTGAATTGTCAGTATGAATGATATGTGTTGAAATAATGTATGCATGACAAGGACAGATTGTAAGACTAGGCTTTGGCCTAAAATCTCCATCCTTGTGTATTAAAGATCAATCAATCAATCAATCAATCTCTCTCTCTCTCTCTCTCTCTCTCTCTCTCTCTCTCTCTCTCTCTCTCTCAGAGATGCAAGGTGGCATTTATCAAGATACATATCAAATGTGAAGTGCAAAGTGTTAACACACTATGTCATTCACAGGTATTTCTGGTTGACGGTTCAAAACCCTTTTTGTCGCTTCCTCAAAGAAAATCATCAAAAACAATGTGGACGAAAGGATGTGCGAGTCGATTACAATTTACAGATTGTTCTTTCCTTATAAGCTATAAAATGAGGACATGCATCGGTAACTCGTCAAATGAACTTTGAACTTCGGCAGAGAAAGCTTTATAACATTGTTTACTCTCTCTCTCTCTCTCTCTCTCTCTCTCTCTCTCTCCTCTCTCTCTCTCTCTCTCTCTCTCTTTATGGTGGAATTTTGAGAAATTTCATGTATAATGTTTGTTTAGTCTCCCCGTGCTACGTTTTGCTCTTTTTGTTACAATTGTTTCGTCGTCAATGCTTTCATTTTCTTTCACTTTGTTTTGTCATATCAAAAAGAGACATTTGCTATAATCTGTATTATTTTTCACCTTTGAAATAATGACACACCGTAAACACCGAGTTCGCTGTTTTCCAGGAATATCCATGAGTAACATCTGTACTATTTGCAAATGAATATATCTGGGACAAATATGTTTAAACGTGCGTCAGAAGAAGCCAACATCATCACTGAAGTCCAAATCGCCCATCTATATTTGAATTAAAAAAAAAAGACTGTATGCGAGTTTCTGTCTTGTGCTCAGTTCTGCATGATCCATTCTACAACCGACAAGAAAAAGTTCGGTGATAGAAAACAGCCCTGTCTAACACCAGTCCACACCGGACATGAATCAGAGAGATTTCTGTTGTGAACGATTTGATAGGTGGAGTTGCTATACTGTGGCTTGATGATGTTGGTAAATCTTGGCGGAAAGCTTTGGCAGTGCATAGACTTCCAGATGATCCATCTACCATCACTGTCAAACGCTTTCTCAAAATCCACAAACACTGTGCACAAGGGATGCTGCCATTCTGGTGAATATCCATGACTTTTCGCAGTTACATAAAGGCGAGTTCGCTCCAGTTAATTGCTGGTCATGAAGATGGTTCTTTAACCTTTGAATTCAAGAACAAAAAGTGTAATTGAACCGCGTGATTTGAATAAATCTGTTCCCTAACTTCAAGTTCCCTGCTTTGAAGACTCGGATAAAGGTATGAGACCAGTTAAGTTGGCTGAATCTTTTAAAATGTTCACGTATTGCGTGCATTTTGGCTTGGTAGGACAGTGGTTTTTCTACTTTAATCTCTGACGGAATGTCTTGGCGGCGTCTCATTCTGTGGCTAGTCAACCATTAGGCTGCATGATGAGCATACTGATACTGTTGCTTTCTTTTAATAATGCTATACAACCTGTATTACCGAGGCATCACTACTGTGGGATTTACTGTTCTAGGGTCCACCATTGTCGGCTGGGTTTGTTTTAAATTGGTAAGTGTCCCTACAATATCTGACGGCTCTATATTGTATTATATAGGTTGGAGCAAGTGGACGACTCGGCGTATGAGCTTCTAAAACAGCTCTTTTTTTTCTTTTTTTTTTAATAATTTTTTTTTCCAAAGCATAGAGCAGTATGAATACATAAACAGAACATAAAGCATCAAATGTACATTTCTTATGTTTTTTTTTTTAGTATTTAGAGCAGAGAGAGAGAGAGAGAGAGAGAGAGAGAGAGAAGAGAGAGAGAGAGAGAGAGAAGAAGAAGAAGAGAAGAAGAAGAAGAAGAAGAAAATATGGGTATCAGTAGCATTTCAAAGATTGGGTACATTTGTTGCGTATTATCCGACATGCTGTTAGTAGGATGCATGCATATGCACATGGTTACATATAGACATCTTTTGCTGTATCATATTGGCCTCAATTATAATTTTGCATTGTCAAGATGTAGTCAGTTCCCTGGAAATGTTGGTAATTAAATAACTTCTCTGTATTGTATGTATAGTTATGTAAAGGGTCAATATTGCCTAGTAATGGGATATATGTAGACCATTTATTGCAAAAATGTGTGTGGTCCATTTTTAAATATGCATTATATTCTTCAGTTTTATATCTTATTTTTAATTTATTGAGAAACACGTTTAATTGTGGGACATTGTTTTTTGCTTTGCAGTTGAATATGTAATATTTTGCAAAGATCATTATAAAGTTAAATACTTCATCACTAGTAATAACACTGTCATGACCAAGCAAGACAAAGGATTCCGTGATCCTAATATTCTCTGCATTATACATTTCTCTTTCATTAGATTAGTAGTGAATTCCAAAATATCTGTACATGTCTGCACTTCCAAAATATATGATCAATGCTATCTTTATTATCTCTGCAGAAATTGCACTTATCATTATTTACAACTCCCATCTTATTTAAGACAACATTGGTACCCAAACATCTATGCAATATTTTTAGCTGAAACCACTTTAGCTTTACTTCACTAATTTTGTGTGTAGTTAAAAAGCAGTCTTTCCAGTTATGATTCTTGGCTAGCTTCGTGTCCCCACATGAGAACATTTTAGTGTCTCATGTTAGCAGTTAGAATATCATAATATAAATTTGTGCCTTTATGAGTGGAAAACAATTGTTTAAAACACAGTTGTGTGTCTGTATACTTGTTATTCTTTACAATGATGCCAAACCTTTTCGCAAAATCTGTTATTATGGATATATATCCAATGAAAGTAACAAAATTGACTTCGATTTGGTATTTTTCTTTAAAACATAAGTACGACAGAGGTTTTCCATTTTCGCCAAGAAAATGTCCAAGAAAATATACGTTTTTGTCATTATGTGATTTAGAGACTATGTGTTTTCTATCTATTTGAAAACGTTTGTTATAAAAAAGAGGCTCAGCGAGAAGCTCAGCCGAATTTTTAGGTATGCATTTATAGTGGAATATTTTATAAGCATTAAAAACATCTGCCCAAAATTGGTTATACCTAGTATATTTGGAAACAAACTCTGGCCCAAAGTTTTTTTTAAATAATTCCACTGTGGATAATTAAACAACAAAATATCTTTCCATTTATGGGTTGACTTTTCAGCTTTGCGAATCCAAGACAGCTTTAGTGCCATCACAATACAGCTCTTGGTTTCTGGTCAGAGGAGCACGACAAGGCATTAGAGGAAGCAGTTGAAAAGAGCTCCACCAGGATATGGCCAAGAAGGAACTTAAAGGGAACTTCATGACACTTTAAATTTCCCAGATTTTATTCATTTCAGGCGTACCGAGGAGGCTTGACTGTGAGATGCCCGACCAACGAGGGGCTCTAAGTTCGAATCACGACAGCGCCACAGAAAAATCTATCAAAGAAAATTTTTTTTAAAAAAAAGAAAGAAGAGAGGGCGGCATTGCGGAAGGGGATCCGGAAACATGAACTGAATGACTCCCTCAGAACATGAACTGAATGACTCCCTCAGAATATGAACTGAATGACTCCCTCAGAACATGAACTGAATGACTCCCTCAGAACATGAACTGAATGACTTCCTCAGAACATGAACTGAATGACTCCCTCAGAACATGAACTGAATGACCCCTCAGAACATGAACTGAATGACTCCCTCAAAACATGAACTGAATGACTCCCTCAGAACATGAACTGAATGACTCCCTCAGAACATGAACTGAATGACTCCCTCAGAACATGAAAAGTTCAAGGCCGAAACACTTGTATGAGAGAGAGAGAGAGAGAGAGAAGAGAGAGGAGAGAGAGAGAGAGAGAGAGAGAGAGTGTGTGTGTGTATGTATGTTGTGTGTGTGTGTGTGTGTGTGTGTGTGTGTGTGTGTGTGTGTGTGTGTGTGTGTGTGTGTGTGTTGTGTGTGTGTGTGATAGCGCGCGCGCGTCTTTTTCTCCCTCCTTCTGTCTCTGTCTATCTGTCTGCCTGCTGTCTGTCTGTCTGTCTGTCTGTCTGCTGTCTGTCTCTGTCTCTCTCTCTCTCTCTCTCTCTCTCTCTCTCTCTCTCTCTCTCTGTCTCTCTCTGTGTGTGCGTGCGTGCGTGGAGCATAGTGTTCGTATGCGCGCGTTAACATATGTCAGTGTGTGTGTGTGTGTGTGTGTGTGTGTGTGTGTGTGTGTGTGTGTGTGTGTGTGTGTGCGTGCGCGCATGTGTGCATGCACGCGTGCGCGCGTGCGCGCGTGTGTATGAAAGTGGCAGGGTATAGATGTGAGTGAGGTGTGTGTGTGTGTGTGTGTGTTGTGTGTGTGGGTGTGTGTGCGGTGCGCGCGCGCGCGCGCGCGCGCGTTCGACCTTCACCTCCGCGTTATGCAAAAACTCACCAGACCTGCCACAAACGGTTATTATTATTTTCCTTTTTGTGTGTGTGTGTGTGGAACTGTCCTTTACATAAGCCGACCTTGCCTTTTCCCTGAACCCACCCTCGCCTCTTTCTTTCCTTCTTTCTTTCTTTCTTTCTTTTGTGCTCTGTCTCCCAGTCGGACAATGTTGTTCCTTGCACTTACATGACAGGCAGCCTGGCGCCCGCCCCAAGGGGAGATGACCAGCAATACAAGGACTGACTGACTGAGTGACCACGACAACGACTCGACACGACGCGACAGGAGGGGTAGTTGAGATTCTATTCTTAGACTTTTCACCCTACCTCCTTCTTCTCCGGCTCTGTTCCCATTATGTCAATGGGGGGTGGGGGATGGGGTGGGGGGGGTTATCGGGAGGGTGTGAAAGAGGGGGGTGGGGTGGGGTGGG
>CM065723.1:5907451-5912451 GCA_033310375.1 Conus canariensis | reverse complement strand
ACTCCCCCTCTTCCCTTCACAGAGAGAGAGAGAGACAGAGAGAGACAGAGACAGAGAGACAGACAGAGAGACAGACAGGCAAACAGACAGACAAGGTGCGAACCAACGCTTATTAGATATACAATACAAAACAAACAATGAATTTTCAACAAACAGACCGATGTCTTTTCCAGACGTCACTTACGACAGACATTTACAAAAATCACAAAACAACACACCCATGATTAATTCTGCAACCTCTTCCTAAGACACAGGCTTTGACTGAAGTCTTCTTTCTACTCTCAGCCCACAAAACAATGATAATCAGAAAGAAAGACAGACAGAAATAAAGAAAAACACAGACAATTTCTTCTTTTTTTTCATTGTTATTATTATTCTTAAACTTATTTCAGATATATTTCACTGTTGTCACAATCTCGCTGCCTGAAAGAAACCAAGGATCTGGATGGTGACCAAATGGGTGGAGCATCAGTCTCTTGATCCAAGGTGAGGCAGAAAGGTTTCAACCAGAAGAAAGTTCTTCCTTATAGTCTAAAGCTCTACAGACTCTTAACCACCTCAAAGACCTTCAGGCGAGTTGGGTTTTTTTCACCGAAATCTCGCCAGTGAATCCAAGCATTCAAACCAGACTTGCCTGCGCATTAAATCGTACTCCTTCGCAGAAGAGTTCACCCTTCAGCATGAAGCAGGAGGGCTGGCAGGACACAAAAAAGCACACTGCCATCGCTTGGAGACATCCCCCCCGAAGACGAATCGTGGCTGCCTTCATGATGGAAGTGAATACTCACATTTGCAGAAGTGCCACCACTGGTAAGTTTGGAAGTTCAAGCAAGGAAGAGAGAAATACTCAAGTCTTGAGCTGCTTTAAATAGAAAAGAAGGCGAGCCTGCTAACTAACACTTAGTGTGTGTGTGTGTGTGTGTGTGTGTGTGTGGTGTGTGTGTGTGTGTGTGTGTGTGTGTGTGTGTGTTGGAGGAAGTGGGGGGTAGGAGGGGGTAGGGGCATAAGAACAAATCATTGTCTATGAAAGCAACATAATCGCAGCTTTCCGGCCCTGAAACGAGGGCACGCATTTAATTCTTTTTCTTTCTTTCTTTGTTTTTTCTTTTTTTGTTGTTGTTTTGTTTCTTTTAACTGTGATAAGTTGGCAGTTTCAAAAGTCTACTGTCCTACACACGGAATGAACTCATAAAAAGCTACGCTGAGAGTTGTCCGAGTGCAGATTTCAGATTTACCCCAATCTCACCAAATAACCCAACGCACTCAGCGCCCCATGAGGCGAACGTACGGACAAGGTCGTGTCATTAGTATTCAGCGTGACGGTATCGTTTGGCCGCAAGATATATGTCCCGCTTTCAAAGGAGGTGGATCTGACAGGGCTCTACTCCTCTCCCTTTATAGTCTTTCCTCTCCCTTTACAATCTTTCCTCTCTCTTTACGGTCAAAGGCTTTCTATGTCACCTGCCCGCGAAGCTTGCTTTCGTCATCAGTGTCTACGATACACGCTCTTGATCCAGTACTTTGTTAGCTAGAGTGGTTTTCGTTTGTTTGCGGTCAAAAGACGGAACGAAAAGAGATGTGAATATGAAAGAAAGCAGACGACAGGGCTGATGCCATCAGGGGTGAAGTAGAGAAATAATTGCCGTTCAGGTGGCGTGAAGGTGTCATCAGATTTCTTCTTTTAGGCAGGTGGATTTGGTTCATGCTGGTGTTGTTGCTTGGGTAGGCAGAGTCTGAAGGTCAGATGACCGTGATTAAGGTGGGGAGATGATGAGGTCAGCCAGAACACTTGATTTGCGCTTCATCTGTTCATTTAGTGCGTACTCGCGCTACTGGCAAACACACACACGCACGTGCAGACACACACAGATACACACACGCGTGCGCGCGCACGCATGAACAACACACACAACACACACACCACACACACACACACACCAGCACGCGCGCCGCCACACACCCGCACGCAACACACGCACACACACACACACCACACACACACACACACACACACACACACACACAACACACACACACCACACTGTGTGTGTGTGCGCGCGCACGGGCTGCTCAAAAGCATATCCGATTTGTTTGGAAATTTCAAATCGATCCATAGAAAAAAAAAAAAGAAAAAAAATGGGGACGACAGAGGGAAGATAGTTAGGAAAGGAAAAAAAAAATTTTTAAGAGATATTGAGGCGGTGGGGAAAACTCTGTGAAGAGTCACTGGGACATAGACACTGAAGAATAGTTCACCTGGTTCCTCGCTCTATCGGTTGGTTGTGTGTGCCAAGGCCCGGGTCCTTGCTAATGTTTTGCCTGTCCAGTCTGTAGTGTTGACCGTCCAGTTTTATTTTTCTGCGTCTTCCCCTCTTTCTCTCCCCCCCCCCCCCCCCCCCCCCCCGACTAGTAGTTACTTTGGAGATCGTCTTCGTCTTAGCAACGCCAGCGGGTCTTATTACATGGTTGTTGCTATTACTATTATTACTGTTGGTAGTAGTAGTGGTGGTAGTAGTAGTAGTAGTATAGTAGTAGTAGTAGCAGTAATATTATTATTATCATCATTATTATTATCATCATCATTGTTGTTGTTGTTAGCATTATTATTGTCATTATTGTTATCGTTGTTGTTGTTGTTGTTATTAACATTATTATTATCATTAGTATTGTTGTTGTTGTCGTATTATTATTATTATTATTATTATCATTATTATTATTATTATCATTATCATTATTATTATGAGTACTTATATAGCGTCTATCCTCGGCTAGAGACCAAGCTCTAAGCACTTTACAATTCACGCTCTCGTTTACACAACAGGCTGCCTACCTGGGTAGAGCCGACTGAAGAACTGCCTGCTGGGCGCTACATTCTGTCGTCTCCCATGTTATTCAGTCGAATATCAGTCACTCAGTTTTTCATTCATTCTTTCATATTTTCAGTGCCGGCAATGTACATGCATGTCATCCATACCAATGGCCAAAATTGGCCTCTTTCGAAACGCGTTCACGCACGGAACCTCGGTTTATAGTCTCATTCGAAGGACTTTTGTGGAAAAGGAGTAAGAAGGAATGTTAATTCCGAGGGAAACATCCCTCTCTATGGAAACGGCCCGGTCGTGGTTCGAACCCGCAACCCCATGATCACCAGGATCACGAGTCGGGTGATCTACCCACTGGGCTATTCTGACCACCATGGCCATAGCAATGCAGTCTTCTTTTTTTAACTACTGTCAGTAGAATGCAAAATGAGGCGACTGCAGGCGGAAATCTAAACAAATCTTAAAAAGTGTTTGAAATAACTCCGCCAGACAACATAGACAAACGAATCACAAAACAACATACGACGCATTTCGACTCCTTAGGTCTTCTTCAGGCAAGATAGACAACACTCAGGACCATGAAAATGAAGAACGAGCAATCACTTATCATGTCAAATTCGGCGCAAGACGGGTGATGTCCTGAGTGCTGTCTATCTCTCCTGGAGGAGGCCTAAGAGGTCGAAACGCGTCGTGTTCTGTCTTGTGATTCGTTTGTCCATGTCGTTTGGCGGAATTATTTCAAACACTTTTCAAGATTTGTTGTTAGTAGATCTTCATATTGTCCGATGTACTGTTTGATAGTTGGACGCGCTTGTTCGTTGGTGATACGATCTGTGTTCCTGATGTTTAGAGTTTTGCCATAACATCTCATCCCCACGGCTCGGGTTCTTCTGTCCAGACCTACTGTGACGATCCACATCCTGCATGCATACAGGACAATGGAGTTCTTAGGGTGCCTGCGTACAAATAAAAAAAAAAAACATATTGCAGGAAAACTGGGATGAACCTAAACGGCAGTAAGAGAAGAAATATACCAAGATCTCTTAATATCATACTTCCTGTCAAAAAAAGGGACAAAGCTATACTATAACGTCCGTATGGCAGACAAACATCAACCGAACTGCTGTAATAAATGGAGCAATGAAATACCCAAATACATTCAATGGAATATTGCGTTTCTGAAGAATCAGAAAATAAAGGAAATTAAACTGAAATGGTTTCAAATCAGACTGGTTCATAGGATTTTGGCGACAAATATTATATCACTGGAGGACACCCGTGCACGAAAGAACCTGATCCTTTAGTTCATGGATATGTTGTCCTAGTTCATGGATATGTTGTTGTCCTTCTAGTTCATGGATATGTTGTTGTCCTTCTAGTTCATGGATATGTTGTTGTCCTTCTAGTTCATGGATATTGTTGTCCTTCTAGTTCAGGGACACGTTGTTGTCCTTCTAGTTAATGGATATGTTGTTGTCCTTCTAGTTCATGGACACGTTGTTGTCCTTCTAGTTCAGGATATGTTGTTGTCCTTCTAGTTCATGGATATGTTGTTGCCTCCTTCCATTTAATGGATATGTTGTTGTCCTATTTCATGGATATGTTGTCCTTCCATTTAATGGATTTGTTGTTGTCCTTCTTTTTCATGGATATGTTGTTGTCCTTCTAGTTCATGGATATGTTGTTGTCCTTCTAGTTCATGGATATGTTGTTGTCCTTCTAGTTCATGGACAACTTGTTGTCCTTCTAGTTCATGGATATGTTGTTGTCCTTCTTTTTCATGGATATGTTGTTGTCCTTCTAGTTCATGGATATGTTGTTGTCCTTCTAGTTCATGGAACTTGTTGTCCTTCTAGTTCATGGATATGTTGTTGTCCTTCTAGTTCATGGATATGTTGTTGTCCTTCTAGTTCATGGATATGTTGTTGTCCTTCTAGTTCATGGACAACTTGTTGTCTTTCTAGTTCATGGATATGTTGTTGTCCTTCTAGTTCATGGACAACTTGTTGTCTTTCTAGTTCATGGATATGTTGTTGTCCTTCTAGTTCATGGACAACTTGTTGTCTTTCTAGTTCATGGATATGTTGTTGTCCTTCTAGTTCATGGATATGTTGTTGTCCTTCTAGTTCATGGATATGTTGTTGTCCTTCTAGTTCATGGACAACTTGTTGTCTTTCT
>CM065723.1:5867451-5884951 GCA_033310375.1 Conus canariensis | reverse complement strand
CCATCATCGTCATCATCATCATCATGGATGTGCTATTTGACGTGATTTTTATGAGTTACTGAAAGAGATCGACATTTTTCGGGAGAAAGATTTTAACGAAATTCCGGCGTGTTTTGAGAAATCTCTTTCAGTGAGTTGTGTGTGTCGTTTTCTTTCTTTCTGTTTGTCTTTTAGCCACTGTTAACACTACAACTGCTGCATATATAGCCAGTCTACGTTGCAAGGGACGGTATTCAAAGGTGCGTGACAGGAACATTCCATGTCAGCTCAGCTGCAGTAGAAAGAAACTCGTGGAGAGCGTGGCAGCAGAGAGTCCTCAGAAGAGAAGCCCCCTTCAAGCAAGTGTTTCGGCCCTTATCTCCTGACACTCTAGGGGGGTTGGGCCACACCCGGTTCATGACTCCGGATGTCCCTCTGCTGCCCCTTTTTTTTTCCCATCTTGGGACGAGCCATGGCTGGGATTCGAACCCATGACCCTCTGGACATGCTCATTTTCCACTTAATGACTCGCGCTTTAACCACTGAGCCACAGGGACACCTGATATTTGTAGGGAAATTAAGCCTTATGAAGTTCACTTTTGTTCCTCCTTGACCAGATCCAGCTTGAACACCTCTCTGCCGCTTCTGCCATTGCTTTCAGGGCTCTGGTTTTTTCCTTCCCTGCAACTGAGAGCTGTTTCATGAGGCTGTATGCAGACGTTCCTACAAACCCCTAGCTCCAATTTCTGCAGTGAGGACTTTGACCTGATAGCCTTCTCTCCTCAGGCTGTTTGCCAGATCAGCATACTTTTCAGTCTTGTAGATTTGAGCTGCCTCCATTCTGTTCTCATATGGCACCGTGAGCTCGATCATGATCAGCTGCTTGGTTGACTTAGAGTGGACTACTATGTCTGGTCTCATGCCACTCTTGCTGATGATCTCTGGGTGACTCTTCCATTCTGGGAGGTCTGCAGTGCACTCCCAGTCATCTGCCCCGTCCAGCAGACTCTGCCTGCATGTTTCGAGTGGCACTGTTGTTCTTGGCCATGATTTGCTGCCTCCTGCCGTGAAGAATGTTGCGGGTGCTTTTGGAGTCCTGATTTTCCCTTTTGTGGTGTTGGTACTAGCCCAGACTACTTGTACAATTTCTTTGAGCACTTGGTTGTGCCTCCATGTGTACCTTCCTTGAGCCAGGGCTACTTTACATGAGCTTAGGACATGCTCCACTGTTTGTTTTTCATGGCAGAGGGGGCATGCAGGATCGTCTGTTTTCCCCCACTTCACCAGGTTTGCATTTGAGGGCAGAAGGTCATATGCAGATCTGAGAATGAAGCTGATCCTGAGAGGGGCCATGTGCCAAATGTCATTCCAAGTGAGACTTCTTTGGAGTGCATTCTCCCACGTTGTCCATTGCCCTTGCTGGCTCTGCTGGACTGCTTTTTGGAGTCTTTTTTGGTCTTCTTCTTTTCTCATCTCCTGAATCATCATGTCTCTTTTGGCTTTTCCTTTGGCCTTTGACCACCATTCAGTTTTGGTCACCCCCAGTCCCTGTCTGTTGGTCTGTGTGTGTCCTGTTATTTCTCTGATCTTGAGACTTTCTTTTGCAGAATCCATCGCCTCTTGAACTTTCCATTTTCTGCCTGTCTTCAGCTGGGGCTTAATTGCTTCTATCACCTTGTCTCCTGAGTCCTCCAGCATGCTTTGAAGTCTGATCTTCCCTGCTTTGTATTCCTCCAGGATGGATTTCAGGGGTAGTTTCAGCTTTGCTTGGCGACAGTACAGCGCTATGTCAGTCAGACAGGGTGGGACACCAAGCCATTTCCTTGTGAACGTGTTGATTTTAGCTTCCATTGCCTCCACTATGCTGGTGCAGATGTCGTATATCATCAGAGGCCATAGCAGCTTTGGTATCAGCATGAACTGCAGACACCAGACCTTGTATTTGCCAGGGAGCCCACACTGGTCAATGGTCTCCAAGCCTTCCTCCGCCATCTGCTTGGTTTCTTTTGCTCTTTGTGTGTCTTTCAGCGTATCATCATACCATCTTCCAAGGCTCTTGACTGGTTCTTCTGTGACTGTTGGAATGGCCTGGTTGGCAACACTGAAGACCACAGATCCGGCCACTTTTCCTTTCCTCAGTGAGAGACTCCGTGATTTCTTTGGCTTGAACTTCATTCTGGATGAGGCAACTATGTCGTCCAGCCTCTCCAGCACATGACGTGTCTCGTCTTCTCTGGATGAAATCACTGTAGTGTCATCCATGAAGGCCTTGAGAGGAGGCATCTTGTATCCATCGCCAAGGTCTGTTTGTCTCGCGTTGTTTGTTGCTGCTTTCAAGATGAGTTCCATTGCCAGCACGAACAGTATTGGGGAAATTGCACAGCCCATTGCAATACCCACTTCCAAGTTGATCCAGTCTGTTGTGTACTCCTTGGTAGAGAACCGCATTGAGAAGCCATTGAAGTACTTCTTGAGCATGTCGCGGATGTTCTTTGGTACATGGTACATCTCAAGAGCCAACTGTATCATCTCATGGGGCACAGATCCATATGCGTTTGCCAGATCAAGCCACACTACGTCCAGGTCTCTCTTTTCTGTTTTTGCTTTTTGGATTGCGTCCCAGATCATTGTGGCGTGTTCTACACAGCCCGCCACGCCTGGGATGCCACCTTTCTGGACTGACACATCCAAGTACTTGTTTTCCATCAGGTACTTCGTCAGCCTTGCTGCCATGACAGAGAAGAAGATTTTCCCTTCGACGTTCAGTAGTGATATTGGCCTGAACTGGCTAATGTCACTTGAGTTTTGCTCTTTGGGGATGTACACACCATCTGCCGTCATCCACTGGCCGCTGATCTTCTGGTTTCTCCAAGCCGATCGCAGCAGCCTGTGGAGCCACTCCAGCACCTTGGGACATTTCTTGTAAAGCTGGTAAGGTATTCCGTTTGGCCCTGGTGATGATTTGGCTCTGGCTTTGTCGACCACCTTCTTGATTTCCGCCAACGTTGGAGGCTTGCCATTGAACTGTTCCTCAGGGTTGGTTGGCCACACCAGACCTTGAATGTCGAGTGGTGCTTTGCTCTGTGGGTCAGAGTATGTTTTCCTCAGATGCTGCTCAAGAACTCCTTTGTCCACACTTAGGGTCCCAGATTTTGGCTGCTCAAACAGTGTTCTGGCAAACTGGAAGGGGTCTCTGAAGAAGCGCTCTTGTGTCTTCTTCTTTTTGCTCTTCCTCTTCCTCGCAGATTCCGCTTTGCTGAGGGCACTGTGTTTTTCTTTCAGGTCTTTCCACAGTTTTTCCAAGCCTTGTTTTTCAGCTGGCAGTGCGGTCTTCATTTGCATCTTGAGGTTTTTCTTTTGGACCCTGATCTTGTCCATCTTGTCTTGGCGTCTGGATTTCTTTGGAGGTGTTTTCTCTTTGGGTAGTTTTGCTCCATAGGCGTCTCTACATGTGGCATACACAATGTCCCCATATGTGGCTAGTTTGTGTTCCAGGGTGCTTTTCCCTATCAGTGCATCGAGTCTTTGGACGATTTTTGCATCCAGTTTCTCCCAATCTTCAGTTTCGTTTGCTCGTGGCAGGTTGAGTTTCAGGCGCCTGGCATCGAGGGCCTGTGCAAATTCCTCATCCGAACCAACAGCGTGGATGTCCTTGGCACTGTGGTTTAAATCCTGGCCTTGGTCTTCCGACGTCTTATCTGCTGATGCAGTGCGCTGCTGCTCATTCAGATGAGTCTTCACACATCCCATCTTTGTTCTGTGGATCTTCATGCCACGGGTGGTAGCGAAACGCTTTCCACAGACACATGGATATTCCATTTGGTCCATGTTCATAGTCCGTTTGGGATTTGCAGTCATGATTGGTTGAGCACCGATGGATTCATCATTCTCTCCCCCTTTCGGTGAATCCTGGGAGCATCTTTTCCTTTTATTTTTAGTAGCCACATGTTTAAGGCAAAGTGGGGAGCCAGCCCACAGAGCCCTTGGTTCTGGTCTTTCCCAGTGTCCTCCGGTCTTTCCCGGATGTCCTCCGGCCTATTCCCGGAAGTCAATGGTTTACCCATGCATCAGTAGAAAGAAACTCGTGGAGAGCGTGGCAGCAGAGAGTCCTCAGAAGAGAAGCCCCCTTCAAGCAAGTTTATTTATTCACTCCCCTTTCATCTGACAGTTAAAAAAAAACATCCGTTTTCCTCCATATAAGTCTGTTCAAAGCTGTTTACGAGGATTAATAAGTAGGCTAAACAAACTCAAAACAAATACAATAGATTTTAAAGCAATTACATTTTACAGAAGCTGACATACAAACACACATACACACGCACGCACGCACACGCACGCTCTCTCTCTCTCTCTCTCTCTCTCTCTCTCTCTCTCTCTCTCTCACAGACACACACATCACACATTTCTCGGATGTTTTACGGGTTATAATACATCTTGGGGACTAACTGAATTATCTTGTATGGTACTGATTCATAATTATGTGTTTACCAGATGGAACCACACCACGTTGAGGTGCCCTTTCTCTGCCCTAACTCTCTATTTCAAATCATAGTGGCACATTCCACACACACAGACTCTCTCGGGATGCCTCCCATCCAGACTGACCATCTAAGAATTCATTCTCTGTGAGGTATTTAGTCAGCCTCACTGCGATGACAGAAAAAAAAAAAACCCAAAAAACTTCAACCTTCAGAAATGAGATTGATCTGAACTGGTTGGAGTCACTCGGGTTTCGCTCTTTGGGAAAGTACATTCAGGATAACAGAATAACAGGATAACAATTATATTTGTCCAAAAGATGGAAAATTTATTCCATGAGCTGTCATCCATTGGTCACTGATCTTCAAGTTCCTTTATGTTGGTTTCATGAGTTTGTGGAGCCAGTGAAGGGCATAAGAACATTTCCTATACGTTGAATATGGAATTCCATTAGTCTAGCCGAAGATTAAGGCTCTGATTTCCTTACTTCACACCAGTCATGGTGGATTGTCACTGAACTTTACCTCACTCAGTGTGTGGTGGATTGTCACTGAACTTTACCACAGTGAGTGGTGGATTGTCACTGAACTTTACCTCGCTCAGTGTATGGTGGATTGTCACTGAACTTTACCTCATTCAGTGTGTGATGGATTGTCACTAAACTTTACCTCATCCAGTGTGTGGTGGATTGTCACTGAACTTTACCTCATTGTGTGGTGGATTGTCACTGAACATTACCTCATTCAGTGTATGGTGGATTGTCATTGAACTTTACCTCATCCAGTGTGTGGTGGATTGTCACTGAACTTGACCTCATTCACTGTGTGGTGGATTGTCACTGAACTTTACCTCACTCAGTGTGTGGTGGATTGTCACTGAACTTTACCTCACTCAGTGTGTGGTGGATTGTCACTGAAATTTACCTCACTCAGTGAGGTGGATTGTCACTGAACTTTACCTCGCTCAGTGTGTGGTGGATTGTCACTGAACTTTACCTCACTCAGTATGTGGTGGACTATCACTGAACTTTACCCACTCAGTGTGTGGTGGATTGTCACTGAACTTTACCTCATTCAGTGTGTGGTGGATTGTCACTGAACTTTACCTCACTCAGTGTGTGGTGGATTGTCACTGAATTTTACATCGCTCAGTGTGTGGTGGATTGTCACTGAACTTTACATCGCTCAGTGTGTTGTGGATTGTCACTGAACTTTACATCGCTCAGTGTGTGGTGGATTGTCACTGAACTTTACGTCATCCAATGTATGGTGGATTGTCACTGAACTTTACCTCATTCAGTGTGTGGTGGATTGTCACTGAAATTTACCTCATTCACTGTGTGGTTAATTGTCACTGAATTTTCCCTCATTCAGTGTGTGGTGGATTGTCACTGAACTTTACCTCATCCAGTGTGTGACAGATTGTCACTGAACTTCATCTCACTCAGTGTGTGGTGGATTGTCAGTGAACTTTACCTCATTCAGTGTGTGGTGGATTGTCACTACTTTACCTCATCCAGTGTGTGGCAGATTGTCACGGAACTTCATCTCACTCAGTGTGTGGTAGATTGTCACTGAACTTTACCTCATTCACTGTGTGGTGGATTGTCACTGAACTTTACCTTACTCAGTGTGTGGTGGATTGTCATTGAACTTTACCTCATTCCGTGTATGGTGGTTTGTCACTGAACTATACCTCATTCAGTGTGTGGAGGATTGTCACTGAACTTTACCTCACGGTGGATTGTCACTAAACTTTACCTCACCCTGTGTGGTGGTGGATTGTCACTGAACTTTACCTCATTGACTGTGTGGTGGATTGTCACTGAACTTTACCTCATTCACTGTGTGGAGGATTGTCACTGAACTTTACCTCATTCAGTGTGTGGTGGATTGTCACAGAGCTTTACCTCACTCAGTGTGTGGTGGATTGTCACTGAACTTTACCTCATTCACTGTGTGGTGGATTGTCACTGAATTTTACCTCTTTCACTGTGTGGTGGATTGTCACTGAACTTTACCTCATTCAGTGTGTGGTGGATTGTTACTGAACTTTACCTCATTCAGTGTGTGGTGGATTGTCACTGAAATTTACCTCATTCACTGTGTGGTGGATTGTCACTGAACTTTACCTCACTCAGTCTGTGGTAGATTGTCACTGAACTTTACCTCATTCACTGTGTGGTAGATTTCACTGAACTTTACCTCACTCAGTGTGTGGTGGATTGTCACTGAAATTTACCTCTCCCAGTGTGTGGTGGATTGTCACTGAACTTCACCTCACTCAGTGTGTGGTGGATTGTCACTGAACTTTACCTGACCCAGTGTGTGGAGGATTGTCACTGAAATTTACCTCACCCAGTGTGTGGTGGATTGTCACTGAACTTTACCTCACTCAGTGTGTGGATTGTCACTGAACATTACCTCACCTATTGTGTGGTGGATTGTCACTGAACTTTACCTCACGCAGTGTGTGGAGGATTGTCACTGAACTTTACCTGACTCAGTGTGTGGTGGATTGTCACTGAACTTTACCTCGGTCACTATGTGGTGGATTGTCACTGAACTTTACCTCATTCACTGTGTGGAGGATTGTCACTGAACTTTACATCACCCAGTGTGTGGTGGATTGTCACTGAACTTTACCTCACTCAGTGTGTGGTGGATTGTCACTGAACTTTACCTCACTCAGTGTGTGGTGGATTGTCACTTAACTTTACCTCATTCACTGTGTGGTGGATTGTCACTGAACTTTACCCCACCCAGTGTGTGGTGGATTGTCACTGAACTTTACCTCATCCAGTGTGTGGTGGATTGTCACTGAACTTAACCTCATTGTGTGGTGGATTGTCATTGAACTTTACCTCACGGTGGATTGTCACTGAAATTTACCTCACTCAGTATGTGGTGTATTGTCGATGAACTTTACCTCACTCAGTGTCTTGTGGATTGTCACTGAAACTTTACCTCATTCAGTGTGTGGTGGATTGTCACTGAACTTTACCACACTCAGTGTGCGGTGGATTGTCACTGAACTTTACCTCACGGTGGATTGTCACTGAACATTACCTCACTCAGTGTGTGGTGGATTGTCACAGAACTTTACCTCATTCACTGTGTGGTGGATTGTCACTGAACTTTACCTCACTCAGTGTGTGGTGGATTGTCACTGAACTTTACCTCATTCACTGCGTGGTGAATTGCCACTGAACTTCACCTCACTCAGTGTGTGGTGGATTGTCACTGAAATTTACCTCACTCAGTGTGTGGTGGATTGTCACTGAACTTTACCTCACTCAGTGTGTGGTGGATTCTCACTGAACTTTACCTCACTCAGTGTGTGGTGGATTGTCACTTAACTTTACCTCAGTGTGTGGTGGATTGTCACTGAAATTTACCTCACTCAGTGTGTGGTGGATTGTCACTGAACTTTACCTCATCCAGTGTGTGGTGGATTGTCACTGAACTTTACCTCATTGTGTGGTGGATTGTCATTGAACTTTACCTCATCCAGTGCGTGGTGGATTGTCACTGAACTTTACCTCATTGTGTGGTGGATTGTCATTGAACATTACCTCACGGTGGATTGTCACTGAACTTTACCTCACTCAGTATGTTGTGGATTGTCATTGAACTTTACCTCACTCAGTGTGTGGTGGATTGTCACTGAACTTTACCTCACTCAGTGTGTGGTGGATTGTCACTGAACTTTACCTCACTCAGTGTGTGGTGGACTGTTACTGAACTTTACCTCACTCCGTGTGTGGCGGATTGTCACTGAACTTTACCTCACTCAGTGTGTGGTGGATTGTAACTGAACTTTACCTCATCCAGTGTGTGGTGGATTGTCACTGAACTTTACCTCACTCAGTGCGTGGTGGATTGTCACTGAACTTTACCTCACGGTGGATTGTCACTGAACTTTACCTCAACCAGTGTGTGGTGGATTGTCACTGAACTTTACCTCACTCAGTGTGTGGTGGATTGTCACTGAACTTTACCTCACTCAGTGTGTGGTGGATTGTCACTGAACCTTATCTCACTCAGTGTGTGGTGGATTGTCAATGAACTTTACCTCACTCAGTGTGTGGTGGATTGTCATTCAACTTTACCTCATTCACTGTGTGGTGGATTGTCACTGAACTTTACCTCACTCATGTGTGGTGGATTGTCACTGAAATTTACCTCAGTCAATGTGTGGTGGATTGTCACTGACATTTACCTCACTCAGTGTGTGGTGGATTGTCACTGAACTTTACCTCACCCAGTGTGTGGTTGATTGTCACTGAAATTTATCTCACCCAGTTTGTGGTGGATAGCCACTGAACTTTGCCTCATTCAGTGTGTGGTGGATTGTCACTGAACTTTACCTCAACCAGTGTGTGGTGGATTGTCACTGAACTTTACCTCACTCAGTGTATGGTGGATTGTCACTGAACTTTACCTCACTCAGTGTGTGATGGATTGTCACTGAACTTTACCTCATTCACTGTGTGGTGGATTGTCACTGAACTTTACCTCACTCAGTGTGTGGTGGATTGTCACTGAACTTTACCTCACTCAGTATGTGGTGGATTGTCACTGAACTTTACCTCACTCAGTGTATGGTGGATTGTCACTGAACTTTACTTCATTCAGTCTGTTGAGGATTGTCACTGAAATTTACCACATTCAGTCTGTGGTGGGTTGTCACTGAACTTTACCTCACTCAGTGTGTGGTGGATTGTCACTGAACTTTACCTCACTCAGTGTGTGGTGGATTGTCACTGAACTTTACCTCACTCAGTATGTGGTGGATTGTCACTGAACTTTACCTCACTCAGTGTATGGTGGATTGTCACTGAACTTTACTTCATTCAGTCTGTTGAGGATTGTCACTGAAATTTACCACATTCAGTCTGTGGTGGTTGTCACTGAACTTTACCTCACTCAGTGTGTGGTGGATTGTCACTGAACTTTACCTCACTCAGTGTGTGGTGGATTGTCACTGAACTTTACCTCACTCAGTGTGTGGTGGATTGTCACTGAACTTTACCTCACGGTGGATTGTCACTGAACTTTACCTCACTCAGTGTGTGGTGGATTGTCACTGAACTTTACCTCATTGTGTGGTGGATTGTCACTGAACTTTACCTCACTCAGTGTGTGGTGGATTGTCACTGAACTTTACCTCATCCACTGTGTGGTGGATTGTCATTGAACTTTACCTCATTGTGTGGTGGATTGTCATTGAACTTTACCTCACGGTGGATTGTCACTGAACTTTACCTCACTCAGTATGTGGTTGATTGTCATTGAACTTTACCTCACTCAGTGTGTGGTGGATTGTCACTGAACTTTACCTCACTCAGTGTGTGGTGGATTGTCACTGAACTTTACCACACTCAGTGTGTGGTGGATTGTCACTGAACTTTACCTCACTCAGTGTGTGGTGGATTGTCATTGAACTTTACCTCACCCAGTGTGTGGTTGATTGTCACTGAACTTTACCTCACTCAGTCTGTGGTGGATTGTCACTGAACTTTACCTCATGGTGGATTGTCACTGAACTTTACATCACTCAGTGTGTGGTGGATTGTCACTGAACTTTACCTCACTCAGTGTGTGGTGGATTATCACTGAACTTTACCTCATTCACTGTGTGGTGGATTGTCACTGAACTTTACCTCACTCAGTGTGTGGTGGATTGTCACTGAAATTTACCTCACTCAGTCTGTGGTGGATTGTCACTGAACTTTACCTCACTCAGTGTGTGGTGGATTGTCACTGAACTTTACCTCAACCAGTGTGTGGTGGATTGTCACTGAAATTTACCTCACCCAGTGTGTGGTGGATTGTCACTGAACTTTACCTCACTCAGTGTGTGGTGGATTGTCACTGAACTTTACCTCACTCAGTGTGTGGTGGATTGTTACTGAACTTTACCTCATTCAGTGTGTGGTGGATTGTCACTGAACTTTACCTCACTCAGTGTGTGGTGGATTGTCACTGAACTTTACCTCTTTCAGTGTGCGGTGGTTTGTCACTGAACTTTACCTCATTCAGTCTGTGGTGGATTTTCACTGAACTTTACCTCACTCAGTGTGTGGTGGATTGTCACTGAACTTTACCTCACTCAGTGTGTGGTGGACTGTCACTGAACTTTACCTCACTCAGTGTGTGGTGGATTGTCACAGAGCTTTTCAGTTTTTCTAAGGCTGCCAAACTCACATGGGAAGAAAGGAACAACCAACCAAACCAACAAAAAAATGGTAGCTAAACTCTCAGGGTCCTTAAAATGGGTATGGGACTAGGCCACAGTAAGAATGTCAGCCATTGAGAAGTGCGCAACCCTCAGTGCCCCTTACTCTTGGGACCTAGCGGATTCTTCCCTTCATCAAGTGAACAGTGTGCTACTGGCTATCTTGTTAAAAACAACAACAACAAACAAACAAACAAAAAAACCTCCTCTTATAGTAAGCCACCCCCAAAGCCCGTACCTTGTAAGCTTCTTAGCTCCAGAATTCTGTCAAAAGTGTCATTAACGAACGTAAAATCAACGAGCACAAATACTTGAAAATATCACAATCATTTTTGAGCCGTTTAAAAAGGTTCGGTGCAACACCAATCGTTGAACTTTTTTCAGATGTAATAAAACTGCAATTGGGGGGGGGGGGGGGGGGGGGGGGGGGTTTTGCGCCCCCATTCAATGGTGCTAGGTTTTGTCCCCAATTTTTTTTCCTCAGACAGACACGAGTTAAGGCAGACTGAATGAACAAAACTAAACCAAAGAGACTTCCATCATACCCCAAATCCCAAACAACTCGGGAAATTTGACATCCTCAACGACCATTTTCCCAACAATACTGAAGAATGTTTAATATAGATTTTTTTCATCATGTGACATTATTCAATTATTCAGTCAGGGAACAAGTCTTCTTCTTTCCCCACCATTACACGGCAACTGCAAATATTACCCCAATCATTACCACGATTGGCCTTCAAACCAACTGAAAAAATGAAACTTTACAAAGTGTTTGTTGACCAGGCAGTCGGTTTTTTAAACTGCATTGAAGGAAACAGTAAAGGAAGACACATCTTTTTTCACACCCCGGGTTTAATGGGAAAAAATGCAAGGGCTTTGGGGCAGAAGATTAAACAACTTAACCCCATTCTTCCCCCCATCAAAACCCCAAATTTACTCACAGGTGCCCTCAGAAATGCCGCAATAACTCATAACAATTTTCCCCCACTCCCCCCGACCAACTTTCCCAAAACACCAAGCCGTGACGGTTGAATGAAAAACGTCTACCCGCTTCAAAGGCACAGGAATACTGTTTTGGTTTTTAAAAAAAAAAAAAAAAAACGGTGTTCTGAGGGCATTCACAAAGCATGGGCACCCCGCACTGTTTAAAATAAAAGGTAGTAGTAAAGCAAAAATTGTAAGGGACTGCTGACTGGGCGCTCACACAAAATATCACAGACTGAAAACACAGTATACCCTATCCAACCCCCCTCACAGCCTAAAACAGGGGAAACAACTGCACAACCCTTGGGGCCTGCATTAGCACCCCCCATGAAACCACTTCAACTATCATACCTGAACACCAGCAAAACTGATAACACGAAAAACGCACGAATGAATCGGGAAAATTCCAACAAAGAAAACAAAAATAAAAAAAAAAAGAAAAACTATCTAAGAGAAAATATCAAAACTGTGTTCACTGTGTTTCAGGTCATGGACTGATCGCGTTCCAAGGGGAAAACATTGTTGGACTTCCTAAAGGGAAAAATCTAGGCGTTATGCAGTCAACAACACAAATTGAACGGCAGTGACGGAACAGGGATTTGAAGCAGACTGTAATACTTCTCCTTTTTTTGCAGTATGAGCTTCCTGTGCTGAAAAAAACACTTTCACTGGCCTCTACCAGGTGTCCTTATGCCTTTTCCTGAGTTAAATTCCCCAGGCAACCATCATATTTCCAGCGATATGTTTGCCAAAATCGGGTTACACAAAAAATTTTTACCTTAAATTGTACCTAAATCAATTTTTGAATTAAAAAAGTAAAAAAAAGAGAAAAAACGTCCGGGGGAAAAGGACAACTGAAGGGGTGGGGGGGAACCAGAGAATACTGTGTTCAACTGCCAAAAAAAACCGGTGGGACAACCACCCACCCTTGAAGCTAGTTACAAAAAACTCAGACAAAAACAGACAAAAATTTGACCCATCAATCTATCACACTGTTTCCACAGAACAAAAAATATGTTCATCTGATTTTCCCAAAAAAAAAATGTTTTTAACATTAATTTATCGAATTTTGGAAGTGGGGAAAAAAAAAAAAAAGGTTTTTTTTGTTCGTTTGTTTTTGTTTTAGAAAAAAGAAAGGACTATAAAAAAACCCTGGGTATTTGGGGTAGACAGCCCCAAGGGAAAGGGGGGTATCCCCCCCATGCCGTGCTCCCCTGGGTTTGCCTCCTAAAGGTGAAGCTGACGTCCCGGGGAAGGGGGCTGTGGGACACAGATCGGGGGGTTTTGGCTGTGTCTGTGAAAGCCGACCAGGTGAGGTGGATGGTTGTGGCAGACAGATCCAGGTGGGTGGACTGTGTCTGTGGAGCACGACCAGGGAGGGGACTGTGTCTTGGGGAGCACGATCCGGTGAGGGGCTGTGTCTGTGGCAGCACAGATCCAGGTAGGTGGACTGGTCAGTGGCAGCAAGGTCCGGTGAGGTGGATGTGTCTGTGGCGCCAGATCCGGTGGGTGGATGTGTAGCGCACGGTCCAGGGGGGTGGATGGTCTGTGGGCACAATCCAGGGGGGGTGGACTGTGTCTGTGGCAGCACAGTCCCGGGGGGTTTGGGTGTGTCTGTGGAGACGGTCCAGGTGAGGTGGACGGTCTGGGCGAAAAAATCCAGGGGAGGGGGACTGTGTCTGTACAGCCGGCCAGGGAGGGGGCTGTGTCGTGGCAGCACAGTCCCCGGGGGGTGGACTGTGTCTGTCAGACGGCCAGGGGGGGAAAGTGTCGTGGCAGCACAGACCGGGGTGAAAGCAGCGGACCACAAACACTGGGGCAATGTCATTTTGGGGGGGGGGGGGGAGTAGGGGGGGAGAAGGGGCGTGGGGGGGGGTTTGGGAAAAAAAAAAGGAAAAAAAAAAAGAATTATTCCGGTCCCCTTTTTGCCCACATTCTGCGTTAAGCTTCTCAGTTTTTTTCCCCCACAATTCACATAGAAAACAGCGTTAGCTGTCACTTCAAACATACTTCCCCCTGTTAGAACCCCCAAAGAAGGCATGTGGCATCACACGTCGACAAAAATTCTCAGAAAAAAAAAAGGTCCCAAACGACGAACCTGCACAAAAAAACCCCCTTTAAACACTCCATTTTTCAAAAACAAAGAAAAAAACAAACTTGGTGGCACTTAGAATGCAACTGTACTAAACAGGGGAATCTTGACAGAGTCAGCTCACAAAGCGCAACATTGGAAATGTCTTTGGTATTTTTCCCATCTTGTGAAGGGAGTAACCACTACCCCTAGAGCTGTTCTCTGCCTGAAAATTTATGGACCCAAGGGGGATTATAAAAAAAAAAAAAAACGAAGATGTTTTAAATGACTGACAATTTAAAAAAAAAATGAACTTAAAAAAAAAGAAAAAAAAAGCCAAGAATCTTTTTGGGGCAGGCTACTCGGGGGAAAACCACCTACCACAGATCTCATGGGGTTTTAAAAAACTGTTTTTTTTTAACTGAAGTCCCCTTTTTAAAGAGACAAATTTCATTTTTGGGTGTGGGCTGTTTCTTTCCCGAGAACATTGCTTTAGAGGAGCTGCGATCCACATCCACTCACCGCTAAACTACAACAACAAAAAACAAAACAGAAAAAACAAAAAAAACCAAACCAAGCAAACTTTTTGAAAGATGCATCCCCCAAAGAATGGTGAGTCCTTTTCTCTCTGTCTCGCTCTTTTGCTCTTTTTCTAAATTTTGTAAACCCTTCTTTGTCTAATGACAAACCCCCCTAAAAGACTTTTTTTTTGTATTGTGTGTGTGTGGGGTGTGTGTTTTGGGTGTGTATTGTTTTTGGGGTTTTGTGTGTGTGGTGTGGGTGGTACATTTAAATCACACCCAATCCTGTCCACTTTTTTTCTATTTTGTTTTCCATTTTTGAATCTCAAAACGTGTGGAAACTTTTCATTTCTCTAAATTTTTCTGAACTCCCAAGAAAAAAAAAACCTCCCATTTTCGGGAAAAGTTACAATATAAAGACTGGTACGGGAACAAAAAAAAGAAGCAAAGCACCCCCCCCCGAGAAGAAATAAAAAGGAAAACTTGAAAGTTTCATCGTCAAGGGAAAAAAACCCCGTCATTCAAAATTTTAAAGGGAAAAAAATTTTTCACAAGCTTCCCCCAAATTTTTTAAAAGCTTTCGCTTTTGATTGCTTTCTCTTCTCTCTCTGTAAAAACCCAAAGGGAAGGTCCCCTCTCTCTTTACATTTTTCATCATAAAAAAAAAAAAACCCCCCCCCACCCTATAAACCCCTAAAAAAAAAAAAAATTTTGGGCATATTTTTTTGGGTGTGGTCTCGCTAAACACCCCCCAAAATTGTGAGTCGAATAATTCTTTTTGGGGGTGGTGGTGGACAGATTCGGGATTTCAATGATCAATTTCTTTTATTGGCTGGTATGGTACCCCCCCTTTGCACTCTGTGATGTGAACATGCCCAAAATGGGCATAAACTTTAAATTTAACACAATGGGGGGGTTGTCTGCGGGCATTATGTACGATTTCTATGGGGGGGTTGCAGAAAAAAAGGCATAACATCAATACACAATGAGGGTGTCGGGGGCATTACGTACGATTTCTATGTGGTGATGTGCAGACAGCTGATACGCAGTTCTAAAAGGGTAGAAAAAATGCTGCAAGGCCCCAAAAAATTTTTCAACATGGCAGAAAGCTCAGCAGATTTACTGAAAAAACGCCTCAGTGTGACATTTTTCCCTTGTTCCCCGCGCTGGCAAAGGGGGGGGGGGCGACTGAACAAATGAGTGATGTTTACAATTTTCCCAAACCCCCTATCAGATGATAAACAAGGTATGGGGCCCAAAAAGGGGTCACAAAAAGGGGAAAAAATTTGGGTTTGCTTGCTGAAAAAAAACAAGTTCTTCGCATCAACAAAATCAAATACCCCACAAAAAAATCTCAAAACCTCCCCAAGGGAAACCCCTTGTTTTTGGTACCCTTTCCCGCTCCATTGGTGTATTTTTCAATGGGAAACCGAAGTGTACCCATTCACTCCATTAGTATATCTTGCACTCCACCCCAAAAAAGCCGATGTGTACCCTTTCGCTCCATTGGTGTATTTTTTCACTTTACAATGCAAAAAGATGTGTCCCCTTCAATCCATTATATATCTTGCAAAAACCCCAATGCAGCTGATTGTACCCCTTTTGCTCCCTTAGTATATCTTGCATCCACAATGCAGCCCATGTGTATCCCTTCGCTCCATAAGTATATCTTGCAAAAACCCCAATGCGCTTTGCAAAACATCAGTCTTGAGAAATTTTCACAAAATAACTGAACAAAAAAAGGGAGAATTGAAACAATTTAAAACCAAAGGCACAAAACCCAAAACTCGTTTCAAGCCTATGTCCCAAAAAAACAAACAAAATGGACAAGTCTTTTTGGAAAAAACCATCCCTCGCAATATCACTGTTCAAATAAACCCTGAAGTCACACCAAAGGTTCCATTCTGGATGGTTTTTCCAGCAAACATTTCTGCTGAAAAAGGGGGAAGGGTTTGCTTTTTTAAAAGCAAAAAATTAAAAGGGGGTATAGGATAAGAGGTTTTTTTTTTTTAAAGTGGGCGAGAAAACTCAATAAAATCGAGAAAATTAAAAATGAATCTCCGGGGTTTTAATTAAAAATGCCCCCTGTTTCGTGGGTTTTGTGTGTGTGTGTGTGTGTGTGTGTGTGTGTGTGGTGTGTGTTTGTGTGTGTGTATGGGATACACAGGGACCAGAAAAATGTTGGGGAACTACCCAAAATGTCCGTTCTCTTATGGCTCCATACTTGGGAAACAATTCTAAAAATTCAAAAGAATGGACACTGTTACATAAAAACAAACCACAATCCCCCCCCCACCCCCCCCCCCCCCCCCCCCCCCCCCCCAAAAAAAAAAAAAAAAAAAAGAAAAAAAAAAAGGGAGGGCCCTTTTGATCTGGGGTTTTTTTTAAGAACAAAACACCTTGAAAAATTTAAAACTCCCCGTCATCTCCCAAAAGTTCACCAAAACTTTTGATCTTGAAGTTCACGAAGAGAATTAAGCTTTTCATCATTAAGTTGTAGATCACAACATAACACAGTACATTTCAGACAAACATAAACCGGCTAAGTTTCAGAAAAAGTTACAAGACTAAGTGCGGGCAAGAAAAACACAAAGCAGACAAAACCCATACAGACTTAAGCACAGACAAAGATGTAAGGGAAAAAAAAACAAAAAATTTTTTCAGACAAAGAGCAACAAGCATACCCCGACTAATACAGACAAGCATACACAGACTGACGCAGACAAAAGTGGGACAACAGACTGCCTGCACACATTTCACCCACACAGTGAAAAAAAGCACACACAAAACGCGGAAAACATGCACAGAAAAAAACCCGCAGGGAAAAAAAAAAGGGGTTTGGGGAAAAATTACTTGCAAGGGGTGAAAGCAATGCCCCCGGCCCCCTTTGGGGGAAAGACAGGGACTATACGAACACCATGAAAGTTTAAAAACCAGGCGTCTCCCACACCAGCAGGACGGGCCCCCCCAAAGGGGCCCCCCCAACAAAGGACACAATCATGACCCGGGAGAAAAAAAAAAGAAAAAAAACAAGGGGACGCTAGGCATTCTGCAAAAAAAGCGACAGCACAGCGCCAAGAAACCCCAAATACAAGATGCTTGGGGCAGCCCCCCCATTTATATTTCTAGACACAGAGACACTAGACAGTGGAGAAGAGAGAAAGAGGGACTGTGACAGACTGACAGGGGGAGAAAAGGGAGCAAGGGCCTTACGGGGGACACG
>CM065723.1:5807802-5867351 GCA_033310375.1 Conus canariensis | reverse complement strand
GGGGAGGGAGGGGGGAGGGGAGGATGAGAAGAGGGTGGTGGTGGTGAGAGAGGTGATCCACAAACTGTGTGTGAGACATCGATATTAATTCATTCGTGTGGAGAACTTTCGTGTGTGTGTGTGTGTGTGTGTGTGTGTGTGTGTGTGTGTGTGTCTCTCTCTCTCTCTCTCTCTCTCTCTCTCTCTCTCTCTAGTAGTCTAAAATATTTCACATGACAGTTGTCAGCACACATATATGTGGTCTTTGTGATAACTGCATCTGTAAGTTAATGTAAAGGATATGTATCCTATTCCTGGGGTGCTTTTCTTGCAATGCATTTATCCTTTGCTGTAAAACCATCATCATCATCATCATCATCATGGATGTGCTATTTGACGTGATTTTTATGAGTTACTGAAAGAGATCGACATTTTTCGGGAGAAAGATTTTAACGAAATTCCGGCGTGTTTTGAGAAATCTCTTTCAGTGAGTTGTGTGTGTCGTTTTCTTTCTTTCTGTTTGTCTTTTAGCCACTGTTAACACTACAACTGCTGCATATATATCCAGTCTACGTTGCAAGGGACGGTATTCAAAGGTGCGTGACAGGAACATTCCATGTCAGCTCAGCTGCCCATTTATTCACTCCCCTTTCATCTGACAGTTAAAAAAAACATCCGTTTTCCTCCATATAAGTCTGTTCAAAGCTGTTTACGAGGATTAATAAGTAGGCTAAACAAACTCAAAACAAATACAATAGATTTTAAAGCAATTACATTTTACAGAAGCTGACATACAAACACACATACACATGCACGCACGCACACGCACGCTCTCTCTCTCTCTCTCTCTCCTCTCTCTCTCTCTCTCTCTCTCTCTCACACAGACACACACATCACACATTTCTCGGATGTTTTACGGGTTATAATACATCTTGGGGACTAATTGAATTATCTTGTATGGTACTGATTCATAATTATGTGTTTACCAGATGGAACCACACCACGTTGAGGTGCCCTTTCTCTGCCCTAACTCTCTATTTCAAATCATAGTGGCACATTCCACACACACAGACTCTCTCGGGATGCCTCCCATCCAGACTGACCATCTAAGAATTCATTCTCTGTGAGGTATTTAGTCAGCATCACTGCGATGACAGAAAAAAAAAAAACCCAAAAACTTCAACCTTCAGAAATGAGATTGATCTGAACTGGTTGGAGTCACTCGGGTTTCGCTCTTTGGGAAAGTACATTCAGGATAACAGAATAACAGGATAACAATTATATTTGTCCAAAAGATGGAAAATTTATTCCATCAGCTGTCATCCATTGGTCACTGATCTTCAAGTTCCTTTATGTTGGTTTCATGAGTTTGTGGAGCCAGTGAAGGGCATAAGAACATTTCCTATACGTTGAATATGGAATTCCATTAGTCTAGCCGAAGATTAAGGCTCTGATTTCCTTACTTCACACCAGTCATGGTGGATTGTCACTGAACTTTACCTCACTCAGTGTGTGGTGGATTGTCACTGAACTTTACCACAGTGAGTGGTGGATTGTCACTGAACTTTACCTCGCTCAGTGTATGGTGGATTGTCACTGAACTTTACCTCATTCAGTGTGTGATGGATTGTCACTAAACTTTACCTCATCCAGTGTGTGGTGGATTGTAACTGAACTTTACCTCATTGTGTGGTGGATTGTCACTGAACATTACCTCATTCAGTGTATGGTGGATTGTCATTGAACTTTACCTCATCCAGTGTGTGGTGGATTGTCACTGAACTTGACCTCATTCACTGTGTGGTGGATTGTCACTGAACTTTACCTCACTCAGTGTGTGGTGGATTGTCACTGAACTTTACCTCACTCAGTGTGTGGTGGATTGTCACTGAATTTTACCTCACTCAGTGTGTGGTGGATTGTCACTGAAATTTACCTCACTCAGTGTGGTGGATTGTCACTGAACTTTACCTCACTCAGTGTGTGGTGGATTGTCACTGAACTTTACCTCACTCAGTATGTGGTGGACTATCACTGAACTTTACCCCACTTAGTGTGTGGTGGATTGTCACTGAACTTTACCTCATTCAGTGTGTGGTGGATTGTCACTGAACTTTACCTCACTAAGTGTGTGGTGGATTGTCACTGAATTTTACATCGCTCAGTGTGTGGTGGATTGTCACTGAACTTTACATCGCTCAGTGTGTTGTGGATTGTCACTGAACTTTACATCGCTCAGTGTGTGGTGGATTGTCACTGAACTTTACGTCATCCAATGTATGGTGGATTGTCACTGAACTTTACCTCATTCAGTGTGTGGTGGATTGTCACTGAAATATACCTCATTCACTGTGTGGTGAATTGTCACTGAATTTTACCTCACTCAGTGTGTGGTGGATTGTCACTGAACTTTACCTCACTCAGTGTGTGACAGATTGTCACTGAACTTCATCTCACTCAGTGTGTGGTGGATTGTCAGTGAACTTTACCTCATTCAGTGTGTGGTGGATTGTCACTGAACTTTACCTCATCCAGTGTGTGGCAGATTGTCACGGAACTTCATCTCACTCAGTGTGTGGTGGATTGTCACTGAACTTTACCTCATTCACTGTGTGGTGGATTGTCACTGAACTTTACCTTACTCAGTGTGTGGTGGATTGTCATTGAACTTTACCTCATTCCGTGTATGGTGGTTTGTCACTGAACTATACCTCATTCAGTGTGTGGAGGATTGTCACTGAACTTTACCTCACGGTGGATTGTCACTAAACTTTACCTCACCCTGTGTGGTGGTGGATTGTCACTGAACTTTACCTCATTGACTGTGTGGTGGATTGTCACTGAACTTTACCTCATTCACTGTGTGGAGGATTGTCACTGAACTTTACCTCATTCAGTGTGTGGTGGATTGTCACAGAGCTTTACCTCACTCAGTGTGTGGTGGATTGTCACTGAACTTTACCTCATTCACTGTGTGGTGGATTGTCACTGAATTTTACCTCTTTCACTGTGTGGTGGATTGTCACTGAACTTTACCTCATTCAGTGTGTGGTGGATTGTTACTGAACTTTACCTCATTCAGTGTGTGGTGGATTGTCACTGAAATTTACCTCATTCACTGTGTGGTGGATTGTCACTGAACTTTACCTCACTCAGTCTGTGGTAGATTGTCACTGAACTTTACCTCATTCACTGTGTGGTAGATTGTCACTGAACTTTACCTCACTCAGTGTGTGGTGGATTGTCACTGAATTTACCTCTCCCAGTGTGTGGTGGATTGTCACTGAACTTCACCTCACCAGTGTGTGTGGTGGATTGTCACTGAACTTTACCTGACCCAGTGTGTGGAGGATTGTCACTGAAATTTACCTCACCCAGTGTGTGGTGGATTGTCACTGAACTTTACCTCACTCAGTGTGTGGATTGTCACTGAACATTACCTCACCTATTGTGTGGTGGATTGTCACTGAACTTTACCTCACGCAGTGTGTGGAGGATTGTCACTGAACTTTACCTGATCAGTGTGTGGTGGATTGTCACTGAACTTTACCTCGGTCACTATGTGGTGGATTGTCACTGAACTTTACCTCATTCACTGTGTGGAGGATTGTCACTGAACTTTACATCACCCAGTGTGTGGTGGATTGTCACTGAACTTTACCTCACTCAGTGTGTGGTGGATTGTCACTGAACTTTACCTCACTCGTGTGTGGTGGATTGTCACTTAACTTTACCTCATTCACTGTGTGGTGGATTGTCACTGAACTTTACCCCACCCAGTGTGTGGTGGATTGTCACTGAACTTTACCTCATCCAGTGTGTGGTGGATTGTCACTGAACTTAACCTCATTGTGTGGTGGATTGTCATTGAACTTTACCTCACGGTGGATTGTCACTGAAATTTACCTCACTCAGTATGTGGTGTATTGTCGATGAACTTTACCTCACTCAGTGTCTTGTGGATTGTCACTGAACTTTACCTCATTCAGTGTGTGGTGATTGTCACTGAACTTTACCACACTCAGTGTGCGGTGGATTGTCACTGAACTTTACCTCACGGTGGATTGTCACTGAACTTACCTCACTCAGTGTGTGGTGGATTGTCACAGAACTTTACCCTCATTCACTGTGTGGTGGATTGTCACTGAACTTTACCTCACTCAGTGTGTGGTGGATTGTCACTGAACTTTACCTCATTCACTGCGTGGTGATTGCCACTGAACTTCACCTCACTTCAGTGTGTGGTGGATTGTCACTGAAATTTACCTCACTCAGTGTGTGGTGGATTGTCACTGAACTTTACCTCACTCAGTGTGTGGATTGTGACTTACTCACTGAACGTGTTTGCGATTACCTCACTCAGTGTGTGGTGGATTGTCACTGAACTTTACCATCAGTGTGTGGTGGATTGTCACTGAACTTTACCTCACTCAGTGTGTGGTGGATTGTCACTGAACTTTACCTCATCCAGTGTGTGGTGGATTGTCACTGAACTTTACCTCATGTGTGGTGGATTGTCATGAACTTTACCTCATCCAGTGGTGGTGGATTGTCACTGAACTTTACCTCATTGTGTGGTGGATTGTCATTGAACTTTACCCTCAGCTGGTGGATTGTCACTGAACTTTACCTCACTCAGTATGTTGTGGATTGTCAGATTACCTCACTATTGCCAACTTTACCTCACTCAGTGTGTGGTGGATTGTCACTGAACTTTACCTCACTCAGTGTGTGGTGGATTGTCACTGAACTTTACCTCACTCAGTGTGTGGTGGATTGTCACTGAACTTTACCTCACTCAGTGTGTGGTGGATTGTCACTGAACTTTACCTCACTCAGTGTGTGGTGGATTGTCACTGAACTTTACCTCATTCATGTGTGTGGTGGATTGTCACTGAACTTTACCTCACTCAGTGTGTGGTGGATTGTCACTGAACTTTACCTCACTGTGGGATTGTCACTGAACTTTACCTCACTCAGTGTGTGGTGGATTGTCACTGAACTTTACCTCACTCAGTGTGTGGTGGATTGTCACTGAACTTTACCTCACTCAGTGTGTGGTGGATTGTCACTGAACTTTACCTCACCAGTGTGTGGTGGATTGTCACTGAACTTTACCTCACTCAGTGTGTGGTGGATTGTCACTGAACTTTACCTCATCAGGTGGATTGTCACTGAACTTTACCTCACTCAGTGTGTGGTGGATTGTCACTGAACTTTACCTCACTCAGTGTGTGGTGGATTGTCATTCAACTTTACCTCATTCACTGTGTGGTGGATTGTCACTGAACTTTACCTCACTCAGTGTGTGGTGGATTATCACTGAATTTACCTCACTCAATGTGTGGTGGATTGTCACTGAACTTTACCTCATCACTGTGTGGTGGATTGTCACTGAACTTTACCATCGCTAATACATGTGTGTGTGGATTGCCACTGACATTTACCTCACAGTGTGTGGTGGATTAGTCACTGAACTTTACCTCAACCAGTGTGTGGTGGATTGTCACTGAACTTTACCTCACTCAGTGTGTGGTGGATTGTCACTGAACTTTACCTCACTCAGTGTGTGATGGATTGTCACTGAACTTTACCTCATCCAGTGTGTGGTGATTGTCACTGAACTTTACATCACTCAGTGTGTGGTGGATTGTCACTGAACTTTACCTCACTCAGTGTGTGGTGGATTATCACTGAACTTTACCTCATTCACTGTGTGGTGGATTGTCACTGAACTTTACCTCACTCAGTGTGTGGTGGATTGTCACTGAAATTTACCTCACTCAGTCTGTGGTGGATTGTCACTGAACTTTACCTCACTCAGTGTGTGGTGGATTGTCACTGAACTTTACCTCAACCAGTGTGTGGTGGATTGTCACTGAAATTTACCTCACCCAGTGTGTGGTGGATTGTCACTGAACTTTACCTCACTCAGTGTGTGGTGGATTGTCACTGAACTTTACCTCACTCAGTGTGTGGTGGATTGTTACTGAACTTTACCTCATTCAGTGTGTGGTGGATTGTCACTGAACTTTACCTCACTCAGTGTGTGGTGGATTGTCACTGAACTTTACCTCTTTCAGTGTGCGGTGGTTTGTCACTGAACTTTACCTCATTCAGTCTGTGGTGGATTTTCACTGAACTTTACCTCACTCAGTGTGTGGTGGATTGTCACTGAACTTTACCTCACTCAGTGTGTGGTGGACTGTCACTGAACTTTACCTCACTCAGTGTGTGGTGGATTGTCACAGAGCTTTTCAGTTTTTCTAAGGCTGCCAAACTCACATGGGAAGAAAGGAACAACCAACCAAACCAACAAACAAAATGGTAGCTAAACTCTCAGGGTCCTTAAAATGGGTATGGGACTAGGCCACAGTAAGAATGTCAGCCATTGAGAAGTGCGCAACCCTCAGTGCCCCTTACTCTTGGGACCTAGCGGATTCTTCCCTTCATCAAGTGAACAGTGTGCTACTGGCTATCTTGTTAAAAACAACAACAACAAACAAACAAACAAAAAAACCTCCTCTTATAGTAAGCCACCCCCAAAGCCCGTACCTTGTAAGCTTCTTAGCTCCAGAATTCTGTCAAAAGTGTCATTAACGAACGTAAAATCAACGAGCACAAATACTTGAAAATATCACAATCATTTTTGAGCCGTTTAAAAAGGTTCGGTGCAACACCAATCGTTGAACTGTTTTCAGATGTAATCTAACTGCAATTAAGGAGGGGGGGGGGGGGGGGGGGGTTGGTTGTGCTGTCCTCCTATTCATATGGTGCTGAGGTTTTGTGACCAATTTTTCCTCAGACAGACACAGAGTTACAGGCAGACTGAATGAACAGAACTGCAGAACACAAAGAGACTTCCATGCATGCACACCCAATACCCAAACAACTCAGGATATTGACATCCTCACACAGACTCAGTTTCCACACAATACTGTAATGATATGTTTAATATAGATTTTCTTTTCATCATGTGACATTACTTCATATTCATTCAGTCAGCGGACACAACGTCTTCTTCATTACCTACCATATACACGAGCAACTGCAATCTCATTCACATCCACACTCATTACCACGACTTGCCTTCAAACCAACTGAAACAAATGAACACTTTTACAAAGCTGTTTGTTGCACCATGGCAGTCGGTCGTTTTAAACACTGCACTTGCAAGGAAATCAGTAAACGGAAGTACACATCATGTTTTCACACACCTGGTTTCAATCGGAAAAATGCAATCGCAGTTCCGGCAGAAGATTCAAACAACTTAACTCACCATGTCTTCGCTCCATCTACAAACAAATTTACTCACAGGTGCACCTCAGAAACTGCCTCGCAATAACTCATCAACACATTTCCCCACTCACTCCGACCAACATTCCAAACACCTAAGACCGTGACTGGTATGAATGCAAAACACGTCTAGCCGCGTTCAAAGCGCATCATGGACATACTGACTTGGATTTTTAAAAAAACAAAAACAAAAACGTGCTGTTCTGAGTGGCATTCACAAAGCATGGGCAGTCCGCACTGATTTAATACAACAGGTAGTAGTAAAGCACAAATTGTAAGAGGACTGCTGACTGGGCGCTCAGCACAAAATATCACAGACTGAACAACACAGTCATACCCTCATCCAACCCCCCTCACAGCCTGAACATGGGAGACAACTGCACAACCCTTGGCCTGCATTCAGTCCACTCCACCATGAAGACCACTCTCACACTCATCATACCTGAACACGCAGCAAAACTGATAACAGCGCACACAACAGCACAGAATGATATCAGGACACATCTCAACAAAGAAAAACAAGAATATAAAAAAAAGAGTAAACTATCTAAGAGTAAACTATCTAAATACTGTGTTCACTGTGTTCTCAGGTCACTGGACTGATCTGCAGTTGACCAAGGGAACATTGTTGGACTTCCATGAAGAGAAATCTACGGCTGTTACTGCAGTCAACCAGACACTAATCTGAACAGGCAGCTGACGAGAACATGTGGATTTGCAGCAGACTGTAATCAGCTTCTGCCCTTTCTTGTGCAGTATGAGCTTACCTTGCTGCTGTAAAATCATCTTTAGCACTGGCCTCTACCATGTGTGTCCTTCATGCTCTTTATCCTGAGTTAAATTCCACCAGGCAACCAATCATATTTCCAGCAGAGTATGTTTGCTCAAAATCAGGTTACACAAAAAAATTCTTTAGCCTTGCAGTTGTACCTAAATCAAGTTTCGAATTAAATGTAAGATGTAATCAGTAGCAAAGCAGTCTCTGGGAAAAGAGACAACTGAAGGTGTGGGTGGGAACCAGAGAAGTACTGTGTTCAACTGCCAAACAAACCAGGTGGGAGCAATCCAGCACCACCCTTGCAAGCTACGTTCACAAAATCTCAGACATCAACAGACAGAATTTTGACCCATCAATCTATCACACTGTTTCTCACAGAACTAAAAGGTATGTTCATCTGCATCTTCCAAAAAATAATGCTTTATAACATTAATTCTAACTCTGAATTTTGGACAGCTAGGGAAAAAAAAAAAAGAAGGTATTTTTGTTCGTTTGTTTGCTTGTTTTAGAATGAAAGAAAGGACTATAAGAAACCCTAGGTCATTTGGGGTCAGAGCAGCCCCCAGAGACAGGGGATGCTATCCACGCCATGCCGTGTCTCCCGTGGGTTTGCCTCCTAAAGGCTGAATGCTGACTGCTCCCGGTGGACTGGGTCTGTGGCAGCACAGATCCAGGTGAGGTGGACTGTGTCTGTGAAAGCACAGATCCAGGTGAGGTGGACTGTGTCTGTGGCAGCACAGATCCAGGTGAGGTGGACTGTGTCTGTGGCAGCACAGATCCAGGTGAGGTGGACTGTGTCTGTGGCAGCACAGATCCAGGTGAGGTGGACTGTGTCTGTGGCAGCACAGATCCAGGTGAGGTGGACTGTGTCAGTGGCAGCACAGGTCCAGGTGAGGTGGACTGTGTCTGTGGCAGCACAGATCCAGGTGAGGTGGACTGTGTAGCAGCACAGGTCCAGGTGAGGTGGACTGTGTCTGTGGCAGCACAGATCCAGGTGAGGTGGACTGTGTCTGTGGCAGCACAGATCCAGGTGAGGTGGACTGTGTCTGTGGCAGCACAGGTCCAGGTGAGGTGGACTGTGTCTGTGGCAGCACAGATCCAGGTGAGGTGGACTGTGTCTGTAGCAGCACAGGTCCAGGTGAGGTGGACTGTGTCTGTGGCAGCACAGATCCAGGTGAGGTGGACTGTGTCTGTAGCAGCACAGGTCCAGGTGAGGTGGACTGTGTCTGTGGCAGCACAGATCCAGGTGAGACTGAAAGCAGCTGGAACCACAAACACTGGAGCAATGTCATTTTGGGGGGGGGGGGGGGGAGTAGGTGGGGAGAAGGGGCGTGGGGTGGGGGTTGTGGAAAATAAAACAGGAAAAAAAAGAAAGAATCCTATTCCAGCGTCTTTCTTGCCCACATTCTGCGTTAAGCTTCTCAGTTCTTTGCATCACCACAATTCACATAGAAAGACAGCGTTAGCTGTCACGTTCAAACATACTTCCTCATGTTCATGAACCACAATGAAGAGCATGTGGACATCAGCACGTCGACAAAATTCCTACAGGAACAAATGGTCTCCAAACGACGAACCATGCACATACATATCCCTTAAGACACTCCATTTTTCAGATAACAAAGAAAAAAACAAACTTGGTGGTCACTTAGAACTAGCAATCCATGTACTAAACAGAGGGAATCTTGACAGAGTCACGTCTCACAAAGCTGACAACATTCGGAAATGTCTTTGGTAGTTGCCTAGTCTTGCTGAAGGGAGATAATCCACTACCGCCTAGATGCTGTTACTCTGCCTTGAACTTCATGGACCATAGTGGAGATTATAAAAAAAAAAATCAAACAGAAGATGTTTAAGTGACATGACAATTAAAAAAAAAGTGAACTTAAAAAAAAAAAGAAGAAAAAACAGCCAATGAATCTTTTTGGAGCAGGCTACTCAGGCTGAAGTATACCACTCTACTCACAGATCTCATGGCTTTAAAAGACTGTTTTTTTAATCTGAAGTCCTTTTCAAAGAGACAAGATTTGCATTTTCTGGGTAGCTGGGACTGTTTCATTCTCCCATGAGAACATGTCGCTTCTAGAGGAGCTGCTGATCCACATCCACCATCACCGCTACAACTACAACAACAACAACAACAACAGAAAAAACAAAAAACATCCAACACGAAGCAAACTTGTTGAAAGATGCCATCCACAAAGAATGGTGAGATCCGTCTTTCTCTCTGTCATCAGCTCTTTTGCTCTTTTTCTAAACTTTGTGAACTCTTCTTTGTCTGAATGACAAATTACCTGAAAGACTTTTTGTATGTTGTGTGTGTGTGTGTGTGTGTGTGTGTGTGTGTATGTGTGTATGTGTGTGTGTGTGTGTGTGTGTGTGTGTGTACATATATACATACACACACACATCCTGTGCACTTATTCTTCTATTTTGTTTTCCATCTTTGAATCTCTAAAACATGTGACTGGAAACTTTTCATTTCTCTACTATTCTGTCTGAACTGCCAAGAAGAAAAAAACTCTCCGCAGTTGCTGTGGAATGTTACAATATAAAGACTGGTACGGGAACTAAAGAAAAGAACGCAAGCAGCACCGCAACAGCACCGAGTAGCAAATGAAAGAAAACTTGACATGTTGTCATCGTCAATGGGAAAACAACCTGTCATCTCACAATTCAAGACAGAACATTTACACAAGCTTACCAACTTTGCTAGATGCTTTCGCTTTTGATTGCTCTCTCTCTCTCTCTCTGTGAAAACCTCAAAGGTGAAGGTCACCTCTCTCTCTTACAGTTGCATCATAAAAAAAAAAACAACTTCCCCTACCCTATAAACGCCTAAAAAAAGAAGTTGGTCATATCTTTTTGTGTGTGGTCTCGCTAAACACCTCCAAAGTGTGAGTCGAATAATTCATTCTGGGAGTGGTGGTGGACAGATTCTGGAGTTCAACCTGATCAATTTCTTTCTATTGGCTGGTATGGTACACTCACTTTGCACTCTGTGATGTGAACATGACAAAATAGGCATAACATCAATACACAATGGCGGGTGTCTGCGGGCATTATGTACTGATTTCTATGTGGTGATGTGCAGAAAAACAGGCATAACATCAATACACAATGACGGGTGTCTGCGGGCATTACGTACTGATTTCTATGTGGTGATGTGCAGACAGCTGATCACGCAGCTTCTGAAAGTAGACAAAAATGCTGCAATGCCTCAAACATTTCTCAACATGGCAGAAAGCTCAGCAGATTTACTGAAAAACACAGCCTCAGTGTGACATTTCTTCCCTTGTTCCCAGCGCTGGCAACGACGACTGAACAGTGAGTGATGTTTACAATTCCAATCTCTATCAGATGCATAAACAAGGTATAGGCCAAACACGGCTCACAAGAGCAGGAAACCTTGGTTCTGCTTGCTGAAATAAAACAAGTTCTTCGCATCAGACAGATCAAATACCACAACTAGTCACAAGGGACATGATAATAAGCTACACAAAGTATGGTCCAAATGGCGGCTAGGTTCAGGCAGCCGATGTGTACCCATTCACTCCATTAGTATATCTTGCACTCCACAATGCAGCCGATGTGTACCCTTTCGCTCCATTGGTGTATCTTGCACTCTACAATGCAGCCGATGTGTACCCATTCACTCCATTAGTATATCTTGCACTCCACAATGCAGCCGATGTGTACCTTTCGCTCCATTGGTGTATCTTGCACTCTACAATGCAGCCGATGTGTACCCATTCACTCCATTAGTATATCTTGCACTCCACAATGCAGCTGATGTGTACCCATTCGCTCCATTAGTATATCTTGCACTCCACAATGCAGCCGATGTGTATCCATTCGCTCCATAAGTATATCTTGCACTCCACAATGCAGCTTTGCAAAACATCAGTCTTGAGATTTACACAAGTAACTGAACAAAAAGGCAGAATTGAATCAATTTAAAACCAAAGGCACAAAACCAACACTCGTACAAGCCTACCTGTCCAAAAAAGCAGCAACTGGACAAGTCGTTAGGAAACACCATCCATCGCAATATCACTGTTCAAATAAACCCTGAAGTCACACCAAAGGTTCCATTCTGGATGGTTTTTCCAGCAAACATGCTGCTGAAAAGTGGGAAGGATTTGCTTTTTTAAAAGCAAATTAAGGACTATAGTATAAGAGGTTTTTTTTTTTTAATGTGGGCGAGAATCTCAATAAAATCGAGAACATTGAAGATGAATCTCCAGGTTTCAATTATACTGCCCATGTGCGTGTGTGTGTGTGTGTGTGTGTGTGTGTGTGTGTGTGTGTGTGTGTGTGTGTGTGTGTGTATGGTATACACATGCACCAGAAACTGTTGGCAACTACCAAAGTGTCCGTTCTCTTATGGCTCCATACTTGAATCAATTCTAAAAATTCGAATGAATGGACACTGTTACATAAACACAAACCACAATCCTCCCCCCACTCCCACCCCCCCCCCCCCCCCCCCCCCCCAAAAAAAAAAAAAAAAGAAAGAAAAAAAAGGTAGACTTCTGATCTCGTTGTTTTCAAGATCAAAACACCTTGATATTCAAAAGCTACCTGTCATCTCAACAGTTCACCAAGACTTTAGATCTTGAAGTTCACGAAGAGAATTAAGCTTTTCATCATTAAGTTGTAGCATCACAACATACACACAGTACATGCAGACAAACATAAGCAGGCTAAGTACAGACAAGTATACACAGACTAAGTGCGGACAAGAATACACAAAGCAGACAAGCCTATACAGACTTAAGCACAGACATGCATGTACAGACTAACTGCAAACAAACTTACACAGACAAAGAGCAGACAAGCATACCCAGACTAAGTACAGACAAGCATACACAGACTAGACGCAGACAAAAGTGCACAACAGACTGCCTGCACACATGCACCGACACAGTGCAAAACAAGCACACACAAAACGCGGACAAACATGCACAGACTACCTGCAGACAAACTAATGTGATGGGAACCGTTACTTGCAGGGATGAAAGCAATGCCCTGGACAGTGGGAGAAAGACAGGGACTATACAGAACACCATGAAAGTTTAAAGCCAGGCGTCTCCCACACCAGCAGGACGGCACCAACAAAGCCAGTCAGAGCAAAGGACACACATCACTGACGGCAGAAACAAAAAGAAAACAAACAAGGGTACGCTAGGCATTCTGCAAAGAAAGCGACAGCACAGCGCCAAGATCACCAAGTACATGATGCTTGAGACAGCAATCCATTCTACTATTTCTAGACACAGACTGACACTAGACAGTGGAGAAGAGAGAAAGAGGGACTGTGACAGACTGACAGGGAGAGAACTGCAGCAGGTCCTTACTGGGGCACACGGCAGAACTCAAACAGCAAATCCATGCGAGGCCCTGGTGGCTCTTCAAGGAAATCACCCCCCCCCCCCCCCCCCTCCTCCCACCGTTCCTTTCCTCTTCATGGTCATTTGACTCCATGACAGAAAAGGAATGTTCCAACTATGAGCTCTTTTTAGATATATTTCCTTTAGATATATAGTATCTGTTTGAACAAAAGTCTTAATCCCGCTCATTGTGTGCACCTTACCCAATGAGGATTTGTTAAAATTTTTTGGGAAGAGAAGGGAGCTAAATCCATATATCTTTCCCCTTGGACTCCATAGTGATCCCCTTGATGTACAAGTTGCTTTCCACTTGTGAAGAGCTCACTCAGTTTCTGCACCTTTCTCACACACAGGACAAGAGCAGCACCACAGTCATGCCATGAACAGCAAGGCATGGGGGAAACTGAGGGAACTGTGGAAGGGTGAGGGAGTAAGGGGGGAAACTGAGAGAATTGTGGAAGGGTGGGGTAGCTAAGGGGGGGGGTGAGAAATAGGGATGAGAACTGTGGAAGGGTGAGGAGTAAGGGGGGAAACTGAGAGAACTGTGGAAGGGTGAGGGAGTAAGGGGGGAACTGAGGGAATTGTGGAAGGGTGAGGGTAAGGGGAACTGAGGAATGTGGAAGGGTGAGGGAGTAAGGGGGGAAACTGAGGGAATTGTGGAAGGGTGAGGAGTAAGGGGGGAACTGAGGAGTAAGTGGGAAGGTGAGGGAGTAAGGGGGAAACTGAGGAATGTGGAAGGGTGAGGGAGTAAGGGGGGAAACTGAGGGAATTGTGGAAGGGTGAGGGAGTAAGGGGGGAAACTGAGGAATGTGAAGGGTGAGGGAGTAAGGGGGAAACTGAGGAATTGTGGAAGGGTGAGGGAGTAAGGGGGGAGAACTGAGGGAATTGTGGAAGGGTGAGGGAGTAAGGGGGGAAACTGAGGGAATTGTGGAAGGGTGAGGGAGTAAGGGGTGAGGAAAGGGTGAGTGGGAAATGTGGAAGGGTGAGGGGAGTAAGGGGGGAAACTGAGGGAATTGTGGAAGGGTGAGGGAGTAAGGGGGGAAACTGAGAGAATTGTGGAAGGGTGAGGGTGTAAGGGGGAAACTGAGAGAATTGTGGAAGGGTGAGGGAGTAAGGGGGGAAACTGAGGGAATTGTGGAAGGGTGAGGGAGTAAGGGGGGAAACTGAGGGAATTGTGGAAGGGTGAGGGAGTAAGGGGGGAAACTGAGGGAATTGTGGAAGGGTGAGGGAGTAAGGGGGGAAACTGAGGGAACTGTGGAAGGGTGAGGGAGTAAGGGGGGAAACTGAGGGAATTGTGGAAAGGGTGAGGGAATGGATTAAGGTAAGTGAGGACAGAAAGCAAGTGAAATAATTTGAGAAAACAAAACAAAACAAAACAAAACAAAAAATTGACAGTGAATGGTAGCTTTTTCTAGAATTAAACTGAAAAAAAAAGATCAGTCATAAATTGTCAGTGGCAAAATGAAATATGAAAAATGTATTGATTATAAAATCTCAAAGTCAATTATTGTATCGGTGGTTTATATTCTGTCATGTGTTTTGACCGTATCTCATAGGTTTTCCCCTTTAGATTTTCTTCCCTCTCTCTCTTCCCCTTTTCTTTTCTTCTTTTTGTTTGTTTGTTTGTTTTTTGTTTGTCTTCTTTTTCTTTTTTTTTTTTGAGGGGAGAGGGGGGTGAAAAAGACAACATTTCACAGGGGGGGGGGGGAGACATTTCACGACTCAGCAAGCAGCAAAGACACCTGACAAAAATCCCGACCACTGATCAGATGCAGAAGAATTGTCACAGAGCCGAGGGAGTGTGGACACTGTTTAAAGCATAATTATAACAAGAGTGTTGGAAAACCCCATTCCAACCATTAGCACAGAGCTACCTGCGGACAGGCAGGGAAGGTGGTTCAGGCTGCAATGCAGCCAGGAGTGAAAGAGTTAACGCACCATCATAAGATATGAAAAGATTAAATGCTCCATCATGAGCAGAAGTACACATTTCTCAGCAACACTGAGACTCAAACTGATGACTGGCCAAAGATGCCCTGTAAGCGGAATGGGAGGGGATATGATTACCCCAAAGAAAGCTGTTTTTATGGTCTCTTCCTCCATGAAAATGTACTGATCCATTCTAACTCTTTCTTCCATCATTACACATCAATGTTCGGAACTTCAGCAAGAACAAAATACCAAGCTGGAGATGCTGGCTTCCAAATGCAACATTAAAACATGACAAAACTCCAGTGATTTCACGTCAAAAGATTCTGACTACTTTTGCTCCGTTGTCTGGTCACTGCTTTGTTTTCCAACGAGACGGAAACTTCATGCACACTCTTGATGAAAGCACTCTCCCCACTGACCCAGCCCCTGCCGACAAAACAGTACACTGTATGACCGGAACTCATGAGAAATGGCACAGCCTGCTTCAGAACACCAGCAATGCAGACAGTGACAAGAGTCAGAATCCAAAGCCTCCAGTGCCTTCTCACCATATATGGGAAACATAACAAAATAAACTAGAAAATAAAAAGAAACAAGCATTGCAACATAGGAAGTATACACAAAGAATGTGATAAACGGAAAGCCTTCAAATCAAGTATTTTGATATATGAAAGACATATGAACACAAATAACGTGATAAAAAGTTGTGAAAGCATTCAAATGAAGCGCTGCGATATGGGAATAAAACCAAGTGATCTGATATATATACATCAAGTGGAGATCAAACTTTGATACAAAACTTGTTTTTCTTTCACTGAAGAGCTCCCCTTACACTGCATTTCTACTTTAAATAGTTGAGGAATCATCGCCTAAAAACTAAGGGAATGGCGATACAACTGTGAACAGCATGGTGTGAAAAATGACAAAAGACAGACAAAGGCGCTGGACACCAAGAAAAACAAGGGAGGCAAACCCGACAGGTCACATGTTGGCAATTTACCCTGATAGATATGCTGACTGAGTGAAGAAGTGGAAAAACAAGAAAGAAAACTGATTACTGGGTAGATAGGGTTGGGGGGTGGGAAGGGCAGAAAGGAGAATCACCTATTCCACATGCCATGTTTACACACTGTATCTGCTTATAGGACTTCTCTGCCAAAAAACTTCCAACAGATGTATGCATTCTTTTATCGTGTGTCTTTTTCCTCTCAAAAAGAAAATACAACAGAAATTAATTAAATTTTCCAAAGAAAATTCTCTAAGAGCAAAGAGTTGGACCAGCTAAATCGGAATACATGTAACATAAGGTGCACTGGAAGATTGGACAGCTAAGGATGAAATGACCATGGCAGTTTGCCAACCAGAACAACCAGGAACACAGCTACTCATTCTAAAATGCACACTTTTCAACATCAACAGCACGAAAGCAAACATAGCAAAAATGGCTTGTCTGCCCACACCACAGGCAACATTCTGTGCACGATGTTCCGTGACCTGTTACAACACTGCTTCAGAGAGACACACGCTGTGATCACAGAGATACACCAAATACTGCGCATATCCCCCCCCCCCCCACCCTGACTAGCGACAAAACTCAGTTCACACACGGGCATGACAACACAGCTAACCTGAATGGCCACAGACTGGGAGTTCACAGTTGATTCTCAACTGGCATTCATCAGTATCCAGAATTTCTTTGCAGAACTGGTCGACATGACAAACTCCTGACCTGAGCTGTGCTGATGGGTTCATACAAAGTGGCCACCATGATCACACCATCTCCTATGCATCCTATGCCTATTTGCTGGTGTTGCTCTAATGTCCTGGCCCAGTACCAAAAGTGTCTGAATGGGTCAGGCTTGGGGAGCAAAAAAGGTGCAGAGTACAACACCGACAGGCCAAAAACAGATCTCCCAAATACGATCATGACCTTTGTCATTGTTACCTATTCACCTTTCCCTGTTGACAGGTGGGTTTGTCTGCTTTTGCAAGATTACACAGTGAAATACTGACCTGATTGAACACAACTTGCTAGAAAGATAGAATGCAGCACAACACATTTTGTTGCAGACCCCAGTCCTTGGACGCAAAGGATCCATTAAAAAATCACATAACTTATTCTAACAAAATTGTATACAATCATGGAATGTGGCCAACGGACAAATCAGTTGTATCCTGATGATGATCTGGATGTACGGGCCGATCCAGGATGTAGTTAACCATGGCAGAGGTCTGCGTTCTTCTCTTCCATGTGCCTCTCCAGTTCGCACAGTGATCTGAGGACCACACGGTCAACATCATGTAGTAACATAGGGTTCGCCCTCACCAATCATTACTAGCACTTCACCAGTGCGTTTGCGGCACTTGGCTTTGACCTATGATTGTCCATGTTTCACAGTCGTACATAATTTTCAGCGATGACCGACAAAAGCTCGAGTCTGATTTCACAGTGGCATTTTTCTCTTTCTAGATGGAGCTAAGTTCTGCTAGCACAACAACTGTCAGCCCTACTTTGATCCGGACTTACTGCTCTGGATCCTACATTGGTACTGACCACTTTCCAGTGCTTGAAGCTCTGCAGAGCTTCTGGCAGTCGACTTTGCCTTCCTTGTCAATGCCCACAGGAACTGAATATACTTTTTGCCTTCTAGGCACTGACATACATGCCGTACACCTGAGGTGTTCCATCAAGGCACTCTGGCTGACTCTTCTTTGTCACCACCTAGGCCACTGACATTGTCGTCAAAACATAAGCATAGCCTCCTTCACGTCTTGCCACAAGGGCAAGTGATCTTTTATGATCTACCAGTCTTCTTCTACCAAGATGTTAAAAATGGTTTGAGACAGCATGCAGCCTTGTCAGTTGTCTTCAACCGTCATGAACACAGGAACAGAAGTCATTATCTTGTGGCCTTTCAGGTGAAGCAGCAAACCCATCAAAATGACAAAAACAAACCTCTTCAACAACTGCCTGTACTAAACACAAAACACCAAGCCATCGACAACAACAAAGAAGATGACACACACACACAGCAACATCAGCTGATAAGAAACCGTACACCACCACCTGAGTCACTCTGTTCGTAACAACAGTTCAATACGCAAACGGCAATCTGAGAGAAAAGCACTGATATCAGTCTGGCAGCAAAGGAAAAGAGAAATCATGATATCAACCAGAAGATGAAATACCTCTGACAGAGACACACACACACACATATACACATGCAATGACCCTTCATGCATGTTAGAACACACGACAACCACATGAAATAAGCATCAATATGCACAGTACCACTTTCACTGATAAGTTTCAATCACTCATTAGTCATTCGTTGTCAATTTCCACTCTACAATTTTACTTTACTCAAAGTGAAAAATAAAATTAAAAAAAAGAACCTTCTGGTCCAATGAAGTTATCAACTGTATCTATTCTGGTGCAGCATATATGCACACATTCACATCCACAGAGAAAACGTATCCACAGAACATGCAAAACGCTCTGTCAGTTTACATAAAAAATGCAATGCGATCAGTAAGAAGAAAATCTGGGCAAGGATTTGTGCACGTCAGCTGGTGAATCAATCAACAAGTGTACTGCCATCATCTCTCTCTAGTAAACAGTCATTAAAACACAAACAAATAAAAAGACCACAAAAAAAAAAAAAAAAAAAAAATCAATATGGCCCTGATTTTTTTAGCATGAGATAGATGCCATATCACTGAACTAGCAAGGCCTGGAAGCTAAGAGCCGGTATGTCCATTTCCCTGGCTGTGTGCCTTCCTGTCGCCCCCTGTCCACTTTCACAGCCGGTATGTCCATTTCCCTGGCTGTGTGCCTTCCTGTCGCCCCCTGTCCACTTTCACAGCCGGTATGTCCATTTCCCTGGCTGTGTGCCTTCCTGTCGCCCCTGTCCACTTTCACAGCCGGTATGTCCATTTCCCTGGCTGTGTGCCTTCCTGTGGCCCCCAGTCCACTTTCACAGCCCGCAGCTCCCTTCTCCTAGCTTTACACCCTTCCATGATAACATGCTTATCTAACGGCCAGTAACTCCACTCTCCAGGTAATACACTCCTCTCTAACCCCATTCTTATTCTACAGCAAGTAACTTCACTCTCCTAGTTATACACTCCTCTCTAACCCCATTCTTATCATTCATTTCACACTAAGAACAACCAGTAACTCCACTCTCCTTGTAATACACTTCTCTCTAACCCCATTCTTATCATTCATTTCACACTAAGAACAACCAGTAACTCCACTCTCCTTGTAATACACTTCTCTCTAACCCCATTCTTATCATTCGTTTCACACTAAGAACAACCAGTAACACCACTCTCCCAGTTATACACTCCTCTCTAACCCCATTCTTATCATTCATTTCACACTAAGAACAACCAGTAACTCCACTCTCCCAGTTATACACTCCTCTCTAACCCCATTTTCATCATTCATTTCACACAAATAACAGCCAGTAACTCCATTCTCTAAGTATTACACCCCTCTCTGACCCCATCCCTATCTTAACAGCCAGTGATACACCACCTCTCTGACCCATCCCTATTTTAACAGCCAGTGATACACCACCTCTCTGACCCCATCCCTATTTTAACAGCCAGTGATACACCACCTCTCTGACCCCATCCCTATTTTAACAGCCAGTGATACACCACCTCTCTGACCCCATCCCTATTTTAACAGCCAGTGATACACCACCTCTCTGACCCCATCCCTATTTTAACAGCCAGTGATACACCACCTCTCTGACCCCATCACTATTTAACAGCCAGTGATACACCACCTTTCTGACCCCATCACTATTTAACAACCAGTAACTCCATTTCCCAAGTAATACACCCCTCCAAAACCCTGTTCCATTTTAACATCCCGAACCTCCACTCCCTGAGTAATACACCCTTCTATAACCCTGTTCCTTTTAACATCCTGAACCTCCACTCCCTGAGTAATACACCCTTCTATAACCCTGTTCCATTTTAACATCCCGAACCTCCACTCCCCGAGTAATACACCCTTCTATGACCCTGTTCCTTTTTAACATCCTGAACCTCCACTCCCCGAGTAATACACCCTTCAATAACCCTGTTCCTTTCTAACATCCCGAACCTCCACTCCCCGAGTAATACACCCTTCTATGACCCTGTTCCTTTCTAACATCCCGAACCTCCACTCCCGAGTAATACACCCTTCTATAACCCTGTTCCTTTCTAACATCCCGAACCTCCACTCCCCGAGTAATACACCCTTCTATAACCCTGTTCCTTTCTAACATCCTGAACCTCCACTCCCCGAGTAATACACCCTTCTATAACCCTGTTCCTTTCTAACATCCTGAACCTCCACTCCCCGAGTAATACACCCTTCTATGACCCTGTTCCTTTCTAACATCCTGAACCTCCACTCCCCGAGTAATACACCCTTCTATAACCCTGTTCCTTTTTAACATCCGGAACCGCCACTCCCTGAGTAATACACCCTTCTATAACCCAACCCCTATTGTCAGCACTGCAGTGCATAGCTTGGGCATCGCCGCATCCAAAATCATTACGTGTGAGTTTGTCCGACTACAGCAGACGAAGGACAACAAGAAACAGAGGAGATTCCCCCTAACCTACCTACTGCCTGTAATGAGGTACTGTCCACATACACCTAACATGACACTCACATACATGCTCTAGGTTAAGATCACGGAGGGTGAAATGTTCCTCATGTAAACTTGCTATCCGGTCTTCCTTCAGTCCCCTCAAGGGGACGGCACTGCTCATGGGTAAGCACATCAGCAACATCACACCTGTTCAGCAATAAGGATGGATGCAAAAGAAAATTGATTCATGACTTTTAGTAACCCCCTTTATCCAGACTTTTTTAACCTGCCAGTTCTTACCAGAGGACTGAATACACTAACAAGACAGCAGTCAAGGCCCCTGTGCCCATCACATCAGAGGTAAGTACAAACACTGATGGTATCCTGTCTCTCTCATCAATCCACTGTGCATGGAAAGAAACAGGGGCAGGGGTGAACCCACTCTGTACCTTCTACTTGACAGTCCCAAGGAAGAACATGCAGTCTGTGTACAGTACCCCCTCAGTTAAGTACAGACACAGTCAGTATTTTGCCACCTTCCTGTTATCAGACGTAAGTACAGACGCTGCGCGACATTCTCGGAATCTTCCTACAATTGCAAGGGCAACACTAGTTTGCTCCGAGTCATTCAACAGGAAGAGTTGAGGAAAAAGCTAAAAGACCTTGGCGAATCATCCACTTCAAAATACCAGACATGTACCAACCTTCTCTTCTTAAGAATGGGTATGGATGCAGGCATTAGGAGGTGGAAAAAAATCACAATTCTCCAACTCCTTCCTATTATTGAAGCAGAAAGAGAACACAGAAAATCCATTCTCAAAGGAACACTCTAGTACCCACAAAGCAAATGCCTCTCGTCTGTGGTACCCCAGGTCTGTCAATGCCAATTTTACAGATGGATGCCACTGGAGTGGCACAGACAATGAGACAGAAAAAAAAATTAATAGACTGCGAGTTGTGTGTAGCGACCCTGCATGGGTGGCCAGTTCTGCTTATCAACCCCGCAAACATCATCCTGCACCCATCCACTGCACACTACAACAGTGACAAACCACCCCTCAAATCTAGTGCCCACGCACACTACTGCTGCTACATTGCAGTGGAATCCAGAGAAACTTCATTTCATCTATGCTTTGGCTGGAATGAATCCTACAGACGCAAACGAATCAGGATGAAATAAAGGACACACTTCAATGAATCAAAACACATTCCTTCTATTTTCTGAGACTTTGGAGCAGTCCTAAAGGTCTATGACTCAACATCTAATGAAGTGCTATTGCTCGGATCACTGTAAATTGACTGTTTACACCATCTGCATAGTAGGCATGGTATATGATCACATCCCAAGCTAAATCAGCATGTTGGTGTTGTTTTCTTTACCCTTGTAGTGCATACAAGCTAAAGATGATCAGGTAACAGCATGCGACAGAGAGAATGGAAACAACAACTGTAAACATTTTCTCACCATTCATCCAGAACAGACACTCAGTCTTATTTGTCATGATGTCCAACTGTCTGAAATGTGAATCATTTGATGGCGCATGTGTGCAATGGTAAGGCCAAATGTGGAAGTCTGCGTCCATGACTGGCGTTGGCGCTGGACTGTGGTCAGGGAATGGGTCATCACTCTGCTCCACACTGACAGCAGATTCAAAGCTTAGTGATCCCCCTTGACAAACCAGCGGGATATCCTGTGCTCCGACTGTCTGTCCTCTGTCGCCTCTGGCAATCATCATGACACACACTGCTGTTGGCTACAGCGCCTGTGTAGGTGGAAAAGTCTGTAGTGTCAGCATACTGTTGTTACAGCCAGGCTCTTGACAAAGAGGAAGAAAACGTAACGCCTGTACTAACCAAGAACGTCCATGACTCACTGCTATCAGTAATGCACTTCCAACAGCGCCATCTCGACCTGAACATGTGGCAGTGAGCATGCTGCAAGGAGACCTTTCTGTCCTCTCCACACCCTCACCTCTCCATTCCACTTCAGCTGTTCATGTCTATGGAACAGCAGCCGCTGGCAGCCAACAGCCAAGCTGTCCCCAGCATTTTCTACAGTGCTCAGTCCCCATCCTCAGCTCAGCTGGCCCTTTTCTTGGAAGCTGTCCAGAATAAACTTTTGCTGAGTCACTTTCCTTGGACTCTCCAAACACTGTCCTGTTTGAGGACACAGCAGAGAGCGGTGGACGGTCCACTCTCAGCACAACTTCGTCAGTCAGACTTCAACGCTTGCTCTGTGACACATGACTGTTGCTCTGATGTCAGACCTCAGCCTTGACTGTCCCTGCCTCCTGAAGGGGATCACTGCCAGCTGACATTTTTCAGCAGCGTGGGTTGTGGAGCGGACAGCAGCTGGCCACAGTGGATTGCTGGCCCAGGGAGGGGGGTGGTCATCCCAGATAGCACCAGGGAGCTGATCCCAACCCCTCAGCCTAGCGTCATACCTCGGCTCCCAAGTCCTGCACCCCCGACTCTGCAATGGGCACAAAGTGATCATGCAAATGGACCAACAGGATCGTCTTTCCCTCCACGGGGGAGCGGCGCAGCAAGTCTTTGTGGTTGGGGGTCCAGCGATGCACCACTGTGCCCTCCATTCCTGAGCGAGGGACCCACACTCCCCAGCCGTTCTTGCCCCCGTTCTGTCGCCACTCCTCCTTCGGCCACTGCACGTCCAGTAACCGGCCCAAGTTGATGGAGTCGTACACCTGGCTAGGGTCCGTTATCTGAGACACACATGGTACAAGTTGTTAACAACAATCAACATAACTGTTCCCTTACTGGGAGACATCTGTCCATACCTCTGATCCATTGTTATTCATGTAACCAGACACCATGGCACAGTGGTAAGCATTGCACGTTCCCAGCTCTGAGGTCATTGGTTCAATTTCCAATTACATTTGTGGGATTTTTCCGCCCCTAACCAACACCTATCCAGAGCCGAGTTTGCTATGGGCTCAATCAGAAAGACTGGAACCACACAGTCGAGTATCATCCATTTCACAAATGCATCTCTGAGAGTGTTGCTCAAATTTCCTGATCAGCACTACAGCTGTCTGTATCAATCAAACCTGGTTGAAGCCAGTGTATTTCATGAAAATAAGCATAGGGTACAGCCCCGTCAGGCAGTCTCACACTGGAATGGAACTCCATAGCAACGTATTCATCCTCCACACCCTCAAAAATTCTGAAATTCCGTGGCCCTTATGCCCTGCCCTTATCATGACCTCAGTTTTCATTTTCTGTCTCCATGTATGTCCTTGCGAGTTTTGCGTTCAGGTTGCCAGCAATGGCAATTCATGGGGACTGTTGATGGACAGGTGTGGTGGAGCCCTTTTCTTCTGGGGGGGGGGGGGGGGGGGGGGGGGGGGGACTCACTCTCTCTGGATCCACAACTAAGCAATCACTGTCATCGGTACAGGGCTGAGTAGGTGGTGTCCTGCTTATGCAGGATCAAACAGGCACCACTGAACACCACTGAAGTGACTCGGCAGCAGTGCAGTGTCTCCTCTGGTGAGTTGCCTCATGACAGCTTGACGCCGACTCTCTGTGGACTGCCGGTGCCAAGGCTGCGACAGGATGTGACTGTGGATGGGGAGCACAGACGAGTGGCGTGGAGGTAATGGCAGGCATGTGGCACAGAATATGAGACGGTAAAAACAAACATGAAGTTGTTTATGTGAAACACACAGAACTTGTTCCTAAAACAAAATATACACAACATAAGTACCTCTTACTTTATAAGTTACGTGGACAGCATAACCAGCAAATGGATCTTGTTTTTATGTCTTTTTATTCTTTCTTTTTTTTTTTCTTTCTTTTTTGTCATGCTACAGTACTGTACATCACACTGACAGCATAGCATGCGAAACATTCCTGTATTCCTTTCATTCTGTACTTGTACGGTTGAAAATCAGTATTTAAGACTGTCATTCAGACAGAAGGTCTGTTTTTCGCCACAATTGTCTTTTTTTCTCTTTTTATAATAATAACCATCAAAGCCTCCCCCCAAAATCATCTTGTCATCGAGAACCAAAACAGAAACAAGAGGTGGTAGTTAGCCTTTGCTCTGTAGACCCAGTAGCTGATACTGAAAAGTGCCATTGATGGTTACAGTCACACACTGTTCGGCACAAAATGGGTGTTGAATGAAAATGAAGCCGTTGGGAAGGGGATCATGGGAGTTGAAACACTAATGATGACAATGCCACAGAAGCATGGACTGGGACAGGAGTGTCTTCACACACACCCCGACGCTGTCTGTGACTCACCCTGACACGCTGCAGTGGGGGCTGAGGGGTGGGGTCAGACAGCAGGTTGGCCAGGGAGGCCAGGGCGCTGGGTTTGCTGGCACTGGAGGCGGTGGACACCAGGCTGCCGCGGTTACCCAGGCTCTGGAGAGGAATGTCCACCCCTAGACCCCCTCCCCCTCCCCCGCCGCCACCACCTCCCTGACCCGCAGGGCTGTTGCCGGGGGCGAAACACGCCTGACCTGCAGAAACAACACGCCCAACACATTGAATAAGTTCAAGGTTTCACCTTCAAACACACAACTTCACTGGTTCATCTTCATCTAGCTTAGCAAAAACATGGATGCATTTTCTTTTTATTACAGAAATTATTATACTAATAACAATAATAACATAGCATTTATATAACACCTTGCCAAAGGTTCTAGGCGCTGTAAATCCACACTCTTGAGTACACAACGGGCTGCCCACCTGAAGAGATGTCTGTCAGGGCATCATTCAGTCATTTCCCATGTCATTCAGTCAATACGTTCACTTGATTTCCATATTCATTCATTCTGTCAATTTGTTATGCTAAGTGCATGCCATGTGTAAACGTGTCACCCATACCAATGGCCAAACTGGCCTTCTCTCCTGAACATTGGTGATGGGATTTTACATGTGTGCAAGATGTTACACGTGCGTTCACACACAGAACCTCGGTTTACAGTCTCATTCGAAGGACTATTTGGGAAATGGAGTCAGAACCAATATTATTTCCAAGGGAAAAATCCCCCTGTACCAAAATAACCCAGTAGAGATTCGAACCCGCAACCCCAAGATCATCAAGATTATGAGTCCAGCGCTCTACCAACTGAGCTATTCCGGCCCCCGCTGTTCCAGGCCTAATGTCTTCCCTGATTTTCAAGACTTCCACTGCTTGACCTTCACCCTTCCTCCACCACTACTGCTACCAGCAGTGAACAGTCAACAGCAGTTACTTGCCCATAATTATTCATGTAACAATAGGAATTTTACAACTAAAAGTAGTTTTACAATATAAATACCTGTCCAACAAATGTGTCACCCTACTTTGCATGGAGCATTGCCATGCTGTCAGGATTCTCAAAAAACAAACAAAAAAAACAAAAAAAGGGGGTGGGGTGAGTGGGGGGGGGGGGGGCAACAGAGAGCTGTTCATGCCTTTATAACCGATAACGCTTGAAATTTGAATAACAGAGGACAGTGTGTTCCCTTCTCAAGGAAAAGGAGAAAACTGATCTATGTGTGGTTATGATTAATGAAGTAAACTCACAATGAGTGATTACTCTTCTGGACTAACTTGTTATGAAGACATGATTAGCTGCCTGCCCTCTTTTCTTTTTTTTTTTTTTTAGGATCTTACTAATATGGCAATGGTCTACACCCAGTAGGCAGGCATAGGGCATTTGTTTGGACAGGTAAGTATGAGGAAAATTCCATCTCACATGTTAATGAGGTGAAGTTCCAAATAAGAAACAGTTCCCATCACCATTTTTCATACAGGTGTTGCACTTCTCATCAACTAGCAGCTTCCTTTCCAGATCATCCCTGTGTCACCCACCCCCACCCCCTCCACCCATACAAACCTTGAGTCACTCCCCATACAGGGTTTGCTCTTGAAAAAAAAAAAAAGAGAGAGAGAGAGAGAGAGAGAGAGAGAGAGAGAGAGAGAGAGAAAGAGAACAAAAATTTACCAACTTTTCACAAACTTCACCAAATGGCACTAAATTTCGTAATTCAACATGTGCCAAAGATTGTTTATACTTCACACAAAACAAGCAATCAAACAAACAAAACCTCCATATTTTTATGACCTAACATTTATGTAGCTATCCATTTTGATCAATAAAATCTGAATCCAATCATCCTTATGCAACTATGGGTAGAGGCCACAAGTTTCTACATGTCTCCAAATAACCACAACATTTCAGCTGTTGGTAGCTAAACTTACGTTGAATTCAACTGCAACAACCACAACTATTTTTTTTTTTGACGATATCAAATTTACGAACTTTTACAAACCCAAGTTGGCTTTTTCACAGCCTTTCAGGTCTTTAAAAAGAGTCCCTCAGATTCTCCATGCTTTTCGAAAGCTTAAATGACCATACACAAACCCTGCACTAAGACTGCCAAGTGTGCTATGGAGACAAGGTCACCTACTGAGGGCAGAGGCAGCAGCCTGGTGGCTGACAGTGTAGGCGTGGTCCATGTCCAGGGAGGAGCTGCCGCCGGCACACGTGGCGTCACACCGCCTCCGCATCCTGCCACCACACACACCGCTACTTTCTGAGCATGAAGAACTCATCAAGCAAAGAGGGCGGTAACAGACACTTTTACAAGGAACACTGAGCCATATCGACTTCCCGAACCTTTGAAAGTTATTTGGGAAACAGGGTATGATGACAGGAACACCACAAAAATTTGCAGAAATTTACCCGATTTTCACAGAGTTTATGCCTTTTTTTAATTCTCTGCACTATTTCTGGCTCCCACATGGTGTTGTTTATTTCACTGGTTTGCTGTTTGGGGGTTTCATCAATGTGAAAACCAAAATTTAAGTTTCTGTTTCTGGTCTCCATGAGTACTTTTATCTGGGACGAACCTGTATGTTGTGTGAGAGATCCTCAGTAGGCATCATTGGAGTGATCAACATGTTCTGAAGGAAGGCGGTCTTCAATGTACAAATATCAATTCCACCATGTAGTAGTCTGAGTGCTATTGTAACAAAGAACCTCCAGTCTGAAGGTTGACCTTTCAAGACGCTGGCTGTCTAACAAAAATGGGGAGTTTGTATTATACTCCCTGTTTGGCTAGTATACTTACCATGTCAGACCATAGCATTCCACGGCAGTTAGTCAGCTCTGCCAGGCGAGATTTTTTGTGGCTAATGCCGTAATAAGACATCATGTGACGCCCACACTACTTCCGCCAGGGAAGACGCCGGTGTAAACTTCCTGTTCCTCATTCAACGAGGCCTATGCGCAAGGTAACCCGAGAACCATAGCGCTAGCGGGGAAGGTAGGGAGGGCATTAGAGTCTGACATAGTAAGTATACTAGCCAAACAGGGAGTATAATACAAACTCCCCATTTTGGCGTCATATACTTTACCATGTCAGACCATAGCAGAATTCAAAGGAATCGGAGGAGGCTTAGTGCCCTAATGGTTCTTGGGGTTAGCAAGAGGATAGATATGGCTGCGTTAGCCGCAAAAAAAAAAGTCCCTAGAACCATCAGCCCTGGTCACGCGGACATCCCTAAATTAAGGCTTATGAAGGGATTTCCTTTCGACCTTCTAGAGTTCCTCCCATCAACCAACTAAATGACAAACAGTGACAGCACTGTCTCCACGCAGTTTTCACAAAAGGATACCTGAAAGGCTGCAACAAGAATGCAGTATACACAAACCGAAACATTGTCACAATTGTGTCTGTAAAACATTCATATACAGTGATGACCAAAAAGAAACGAGAACACTGAAAAGTGTCTCTGAGAAGGGACAGAAGTCCTGCTCACTATCCCCACATCTCCCACTCAGGAAAGTTGTGTCCCTTTAAGAAAATATACAATCCTTGAAAATGGCGTGAGCATACATCCTCATACTTCGCTAACTGTCTTATGAACGGGCACACACACATACACACACAGAAAGGATAGAAAACAGCATTACCTGGGAACCCTGGGGTTTTTTTTTTTTTTGGGGGGGGGGGGGGGGGGGGGGGGGGGGGGGGGGTTGTTGTTCTTTTTCACTGAAGCTGTATTCATGAAAATCTAGTGAGTGGGAGGGAGAGGGGAGGGAGCGAAGGGTGAGGAAGGGAGGAAGAGGGGAGGTCCGGATGCACTCTATGAATGACTTTAAGTGTGTCGTAAAAGTGGATTACTTAAAATTTGATGATTTCAATTAGTGACAATCGCACAGTGTGAAGTCAAACATCGAAATGGCCGCTCACAAGTTCAAGTGGCATTTTGAAATTTGAAATCAAGCAAGCACATTGTGCGTCAAACATTTAGATAGGTGACTATGTCAGAGGCAGACAGGTTACCATGTAATCCATAATCATCATCTCATTTTTTTTTCAACTGTTATTTATTCATTTGTTTTCTTTCTTTCTTTCCCAGTTGTATCAGGTATCACAAGCGTTGACCCTACTCGCACATGACATCATGGCTGCTTCCACTGAAGTGAACAGAAATTTCTGATTGGCTGTCAAGTATGAATCTTTGGCTACACACAGCAACTAAGCACATTTGCAAATCAATCTGAGCAAACATCACACTTCTTTCATTTACAGTCTTTTTTCTTTTTTTTTCACCCAATGTACTGGCCATGTTCGTCGTAAATACATAAAATATATGGGTTCCGTGGTCTGTGCATGTATCAGCAGGTAAACACCAACACAAGCTATAGTGAACTGACCTTCGCCACAAGGAAGTGAAGAACCCTTTGATGCTGCTCAGCCCGAACTCCCCGCCCACGATGGGCAGGGCGATGAGCTGCTGGTGGGTGGAGGAGTAGGAGGTGGTGAGGGGGGAGACGTAGATGGGGTAGCCGATGGGCTGGTCGCAAGAGGAGTTGATCATGTTGCGCAGGGCCTGCTTGGCGTTCTGGATGCTGCCCCGCTCCGGGTTGCGGTTGCGGAGGAAGATGAGCTCCTGCTGCTGGCCTGCCCACAGGCCTCGCACGCACTCCCGGTTCACCTGGAAACAGGAGGGGTCGTCTGGTTCACTGTGGAGTCACATGTGTGTCTGCTAACCTGTTCACTCACTGACTGAAAACATCCCAAACCCATCCTGAAACTATTCCAACATGAAAATGACTTCTGGATACTGGTGAGCAACAACACATTAATACACACACATGCATGAGTGCACGCAGCACATACACACACACACACACACACACACACACACACACACACACACACACACACACCACACACACACGCGCGCGCCCACACACACACACACGCCCACACACACACACTCACACACAGACATACATACATACATACACACACACACAAATACATTCTTAAGAGAGAGAAAAGAGAGAGAGAGAGAGAGGGGGGGGGGGGGAGGCAAGATTCATGTATGCTGAAAATTCAGATGACTGAAAGCATGACAGTATACTAAGGGTCGAAAAAGGGAAGGTGGGGAGGGGAATGCAGCGGCAAGGGGAATATTGGGAGGCAGAAAACTATTGGGGAAGGGAGGCTGGAGGTGGGAACAGGGTCGGACTGCTTTGTCCTGTCGAGGGAGGTTCCAATTTCCTTTTTCTTCATACATCTACATCGCTCTCTGTCAGAGGCAAAACCCTTCCAGTAGATGATCTGATGATGTCTTTTCCATCATGTCATATCATATTTTCCAACAAGCTATGGCCACTTTCCATCTTTTCTTCTTCGTTATTAGAAAAAAAAATCTTCTAGCATGCATTTTTAACCTTCATTGTCCTGTATTTCGTATGACAGAAGTCGCCTAGACTACTAAGTTTATATTGGAATTTGCTGCCCGAATTGGGGTACTGACTTTAAAAAATTGTAAAAAATAAACTAATGGATATAAAGACTTCAAATTTTCAGCAAAAATCTATGGAAAGCTGAACTTTGGTTTGCACTTGTTATTTCAGGGGGATGTGAAAATATTTTTATGACTCAACACTCACACACCTGATTTTACCTGGGAAACACACCTACGTCAGTGAAATAGGTGACAGACAGGCAATACAACACCCATCAACTTTATAACACCTACCTTTTTGGTGGCAAGTGGTCAGGTTCACCATCTGAAAAGAACTGATGGGTGTTGTGAGGTGTTAGTAGTTACACAGGTAGCTAGGAATATACGTGAAATTTTTGTGACGCTTTTAAGTCACCTAGCAGTTACATAGCAGGAAAAAAATAATAAAAAAAAATAACAGGTCAAAATCATACCATACTTACTGAAAATGTATTGGAGTGCATGCTTTTTGATCTGCATGAGTTAGTTTGTGTTTGTGAGAAAAAGAATTCCTATGACTGATAATATTTCTAACTATATGCAGGTGTTAGTAGGAAGGAACACGGCACACGAGACCCCGTCGTTTGCCCCGCGCTTAGTGTGAGCGAGACTTTGCCATTTTACTGGCCGTCAGCTAAATAAAGCGGCCAGCTATTAACCAATCAGCGTGAACGCGCGCACTGCGACCAGCTTCAGCTGCAGGGAAGAAGAAAGATGCTACCCGCCATAGTTGCGCGTGGTGTTCTCTGTGGCGAATTTGTGCAAAAAGTGCGAATTTCGGTGTGTTTTGGATACTGCAGTTCATCATCTTCGTTTGTTTCAGTGTTCATATAGTCTTAGCTCTGTAAAGAAGTAGACAGGATATCACTTTTGTCCAAATCTTCAAAACGCCATCTCCGTCAGTGTGAGCAACGGGAAAACGTTTCCTTCTTTGAGATAAGTAAAATTCGTGCATTTTGGGGTTTGTTGACAATATCAAAACTTAAATTCAGGTCTTTTGGGGGGTTGGTGTCCGCTCTTACAATTGTTCACTGGAAAGTTTTTAGTTTCAAGTACTAAGTTATCTAAGTCATTTACTAGTTACAGGCCGGTGGAAGGCTATATGTGGGGTGTAAAACCGTCTTTGTTCCCAGCTCAGTAAGCCTCTCCGTGTCTGACGTCACTGTCTGTGTGTTCATTTAACACGCCGTGCATGCTCCCTACAAGCTGACAACAGGCCACGTGCTGTTTCTCTGTCTCTCTCACTCTCTCTCTGTCTCTCTCTCTCTCTCTGTATCTGTCTCCCCCCCCCCCCCCCCCTCTCTCTCTATATATATCTCTGCATGCTTCTGACTTACGTCATTGCAGAAATCATCAATTTTCCCCAGTGTTTTCTTCACTTAAGAACTCGGCGGCTTTTCCCCGTGTTAATTTCCTCACAACTTCCGTCCCCCACCCCCATACTTTCACTTACTAACTGATTTATTCTTTTCCCCGTCTGCAGTGTGTGTGGGGGTGCGCGCGTGCATGCGCACGTGCGGTCGTGTGTACGTGCGTGCGTGAGTGCGAGCGAGCGAGCGTGCGTGCGTGCGTGCGTGTGTGGTGTGTGTATGAGAGAGAGGAGAGAGAGAGAGAGAGAGTGTGTGTGTGTGTGTGTGTGTGTGTGTGTGTGTGTGTGTGTGTGTGTGTGTGTGTGTGTGTGTGCGTTTCACCAGATAACTGCACGCCCATTGTAGTCATCATGAATGCGCAGCTGCATATGCTTATAAATGCATTTTCTCAGGTGCCAACTTACACAGTCATCATGTTTCCTGTTCTCTATGTTGTATATAGTCTAGTGTCGTTTTTTTTGTCCGTGTCCATTAGCTTTTAAAGCTTTTTTGTTATTTAATTTGTTTTCTTTGTTAGTTTGGATGGTTGGGTTGGCTGACTGGTTGTTGTTGTTCTTGTTGTTGTTGTTGCTTTACTGTATGAAAATCGCAGCTTTTGGTTTGGTATGTCAGTAAGTCCAAGTTTGTTTTGTTCTTTGCAACTGAGCCCTGTGTTATTCATTCATTGCACTGCACCCATATAGACTGCTTTCTTTTAAGAGTAAAGACCGTTTTTTTTTTGTTTTTTTTTTGCATGTTACATTTACTTTACTGTAGACATAACTCAAGTTTAATGCCCCACCCCCACCCCACCCCACCCCGCCCTCCCTGCTCCCCCATGAGTCGAGTACTTGCTGGCTGGCAACCAACGCGACAATTTCCAAATCAATTCACAGGAAAGTGATAAAGAGAATCAGTCTGTGAGACTTCTTAGTTGTTTGCATACAAAGGAAAACAGCAATACTGTATTATCATCTTCCATTTAACGGGACAGTCCGTGATAAGTAACATGTTGAGCTGAATTTTAACAATGATGGATACATCCTACATCGACTACGCTGCACAACCGTGAGTACAAAATCTCTCTGTCTTCCTCTGTCCTGTCTTGCATTGCCCCCCCCCCCCCCCTCTCTCTCTCTCTCTCTCTCTTTCTTTCGCCCCCTCTCGCATTGCTTTGATTCTCTATCTCCCTCTTTCTCTCTCTCTCCCCCACAGACATGCTCATTGTGTGTGTGTGTGTGTGTGTGTGTGTGTGTGTGTGTGTGTGTGTGTGTGTGTGTGTGTGTGTAAAAACTCAGGATGTTACAAACGTAGCGTAAAAAAAACAACTCAGCATGTTACAAACGTAGCGTAAAAGAGCATGAAACATGCACACCAAAATCTGTTCATGTTTATGTGGAAATTAAGCATGTTACACTCACAGCAAAAAAAAAAAAAAAATGCATGAAACACGCAAAACAAATTGTGTTGGCTAGTAGTGTGTTTACGTCTGCGTCTGGTGAATGGGCTTGACAACGTTTTGAGGGCAGCAAACAGTGAACGTAGGTATTACCGTAAGTATTAAATCTCTCTCTCTCTCTCTCTCTCTCTCTTGGGTGTGTGTGTGTGTGTGTGTGTGTGTGTGTGTGTGTGTGTGTGTGTGTGTGTGTGTGTGTGTAACGTAATGTAATGTAATGTAAAAGGATAAACATGATAACATTATAATTCCTATTCAAAGCACACACACACACACACACACACACCGCCGAAAAACTCACACACGCAGACAGACACACGAGCGCGTTCAACACTAGAAAACACGCGCACTGTAAGTGGATATTGTTAATCAGTCCGAGGGAAAAGATGCGTCTTTAAGGAGGTTTTGTGTGTTGTTGTTGTTGTTGTTGTCTTTCCACATAAAGTGATATTAGACGAAGGTTTTTGTGTGTGTGTGTGTGTGTGTGTGTGTGTGTGTGTGTGTGTGTGTGTGTGTGTGTGTGTGTGTTTTGCCCTCTATCTGTCTCTCTCTTTGTCTGTCTGTCTGTCTGTCTGTCTCTCTCTCTCTCTTCGTGTGTGTGCATTTTGCTCTCTCTCTCTCTCTCTCTCTCCTTGTCGGTCCAGCAGTACGGTAATTGTAATGTTGTTTATAGCAAAGCCGACCGCAAAGGGCCATATCGGGGCTGACACAGCAGTACAAGTGGTCAGTAGTTTCTGCAAAGCCACTTTCTTGGCTCTGGAGAGACCAGCATTACACATTCCGATCGGCACAGCGTGTACCTCGCCACAGTGATGCTGCCGTTCCGCGCTGCGTGTACCTCGCCACAGAGAAGCTGGGAAGGAATGTGCGGGCGATGCGAGAGGGATGGGATGGGGGTGGGGAGAGGTGGGAGTGCTACTGCGGGGGAGGGAGGTTGGGCGCTCGTTAAAAATAGGCGGGCCTCCCTCGCCGGCCAAGAGGCTGTAATTGCGTGCGCCGTGGGAAGAGAGGCAGGCATCACAACACAAAACAACACTCAAATATTTTTGTTGTACTCACCATATGGTTCCAGATGTAATGAATTATATAATCCAAATGTGATCACACACAAACAACACAGTCACTGGAAATGTTCTTGCTTTTGATCACTTTTGTCACACACAGATCACTGACATGAAATTTTCTTTCCGTTGTGCACTTTTCTTACATGCACAAACTCCAGTACTTTTGTATGTGGCACTTTCAATATTTAGTCAACCCCAAAACAGTCTGTACAAAACAAAAATGACAAAGTTCAGTCCTTGATTTAGTCAAGTATCAGGTGTACTGCTAAGAATGAGTGTGTAGGAACCTACTCACTGCTGGTGAAAAGAAAAAAAGCAGCCACGATCCTTGCACAAAGCCACCTTACACATCACACACTCATGTGTTGACTGGATGGCATTGCCTGCTGGGGTTTTCCTGCCTTCCTTCTTGCAACAGACACAGTCCTTCTTGCCTCTGGCAGACTGGATTTTGGAAGGAGTGTGTTTGTGCTTGTCTGGATTGTCGTGAACGACGGGACGGCCGATCCGTTTTCGACCCTTGAAACCATTCACCATGCCCATGACAATCTCAGTGTGAAAATCCACATGCAGTTTCAGTGGGGCATCTGCAGAGTTTTTGTAGATTACAAAGGCATTTACTGCAGCAGTGTCCAGGCAGAAGAAGAACACATATTTCCACCACTTCATGAATTTCTGCTTGGAACAATAATATGATCGCAATTGATCATGCTTGTCAACACCGTTGTAGTTCTTGGTGTAATCAGCCACAGCCAGGGGCCTAGAATACCTGGCTTTTTCAACACCCCCTGCACCTTTTCTGACAAGCTCTCCATCGGTTCCATCATGGACAGAAGTAAGAAGGGTGACCTTACGACGGTCAAACCAAGCAACAGCCTGAAGCTTGCCCTTCAAATCATCATAGCCAATCTCACAAAACCAGCGCTTTGTGTCCCCAGACTTTTTGACACATTTTGCTGGCTTCATATCCTGTGGCAGACCCTTCCTGTTGTTTCGCACAGTCCCACATGCCAAGGTTTTCTTCTGAAACAGATATTGAATGAGGGGGACTGACGTGAAATAATTATCAAAGTAGACGGTGTGCCACTTGAAATAATGGGGTTCTGCCAAGTGTTTGACGACACGATCCCCTAGGGCATCACCTATCCCAGCAGGCACATCATTGGTCTTCCCAGTATATACTGAATAATTCAGCATATAAAAAGAATCGGCATCACACAAAGCCCACACCTTGAGGCCCCACTTTGTTGGTTTTGCAGGCACGTACTGCAGAAAACCACAACGACCCTTGAACTTGATCATTGCCTCATCTACTGTGATGTTTTGCCCAGGTAGAAACTGCATAGCAAAACATTCTTGAGTCATGGAAATGAGAGGTCTGACTTTGAACAGGGGGTCATACCCAGCCTGACCTCTGGGAACAAACTGAGTGGTATCAGCGAGGTGAAAATACTGGTTCAGCTATTCAAACCTGTTCTTCGACATGACACTCGACACCCAGGGATTGAAGAAAGGAGAAGAGTCTTTCCAATAAAAATCACGAAGAGGAACAGGGGCCATGTTCATAAACATGAGAAGACCAACAAAAGCTCTGATTTCATCCACAGTGGTTGGCTGAAACTTATCCTCAGGAAGACCAGCAGCCATGAGCGTTTGTCTTGCATACAGGTTGGTTTCCCTGACCATGAGATGGAATGCGTCCGAAGGAAAAACAAGTGAAAAATAATCAAAAGGTGTTCGAAGATTCACTTGTGGATGTGGGGGGCCCCTGTATGCATCAAACACACGAACTTCAGTCCGAAAGTCGTCGTTTGACCACTGCGATGACTGTGCACATCCACCGACATCAGTAGCACCTGCGTCACCTGCGTCGCCTATGTCTGAGTCACTGTCACTACTCGCATTCACTCCTTCTGCAACTTCATAGTCACTGTCGCTGTCTACAGAGTCAAGATCAATGTCCGATTGATTCCAGTCATCATTTTCGGTCGGCAACACATTCATATTGAACATTTGGTCCACAGTCAAGCTCATGTCACTGTCACTGTCAGAGAGTCCGACATTTTGATCGTAGTTGGAAGTCAATGGGATGACAAAAAAAATCGATTAAAAATAAAAAAAGCCACAAACCGCTTTCACAAATGGCGCTGAGAAAGGTAGGAAAGACCCGGATAACGACCGGTTTGTCTTATTACTGTGGTCAACCCAAATAAGGGAGGCACACCGAGACAATCAGCCTACTGAGGAACGGGCGGTACAGGGCGGATCAGGAGCCTGACGGGTCGGGCGGAAAAGGGCGGAACGGGGATAGAAAGGTTAAAGCACACTGAGATTTTTTATGTTGGAGTTGCAGGATGCGAGGGTGGAGGGTTGTCCAAAGTTCTTGCCTGCTCTGCCTGGGAAGCGAAAGATCTGGAAACTCTGGATCCCGCTCCTCCTACCCCCTGCCTCATCCCAAAGCCTCCTCGCCTCCCACCATGCCTTCCTTGGAAAGCAAACAGGATGGAAAAAAGAAGCAGAGACAGACAGACAAACCAACAGACAGAAACGCACAAGAATTCTAATACTCTGTATTGTTAGTATGAGTCATACAAAAGTAAGTCCCTTACCTTCACCACTCGGAAGCTGAGGTACCGTTTGTTGAGCATGATGATCTTGTACTCATCAGACCCTTCGTCAAACACGTGTCTGTGAGGGAACAAAACATCATGCTCGTTGATCAATACCCACCATGTATACACACCGCCAGTTTTCTACAGTTATCATTATCTGCAACGTTATAGGAAAACTGACGCTCACTGCAGCAGTATTTGAAAACAAACTGATATACAAATAAACACACAAAACAAAGTGCAAAGTCATACTTCTTTAACACACTGTACAAAACAGCCAAACAAACTTTGGACAAACATGTCTTCTTCAGAGGTCTTAAAATGCACCAACAATATTCTCCATATCGCAGCCAACTTTCTCACGCATTCCCATGAAAGAAGCAGTGGTGCCCAAGTTTCCTATCTAACGGCTTCTAGTTAGGTGTTAGACAGCTGCCTCACCTGAGGGCCAGGAGAGAGGGCACATTGGAGAGCACGGCGTTTCTCCAGGCAGGGTCTGCCTCATGAGAGATCACCATGCTCTGCTCGTACTGTGTGATGGAATCGTACAGCACGTTGTTGTCATCGTACTCGTCTGGCGCCGTGAAATGGTCCTGTCAAAACAAGCCATACACCGTACTGACACAGTGCAGGGACTGCAGGATCACAGTATTCATAGCATTAGGTAACGTATATCAATTTGTTTAGGATCACAGTATTCATAGCAGTAGGTCATGTATACCAATTTATTTAGGATCACAGTATTCATTGCAGTAGGTCACGTATATCAATTTGTTTTTGTTTGATTCTCACTGCCAAAACAAACTAAACCTTTTGGCCAAAGCTATCTTGAAGAAAACACACACACATACAAAAGTAAATGAAAAAAAAAGTACAAATAATGATCTAAAAATTCCAATGTAGTGACAACATGTATAGTTTAATCTGATGGTAGTGGCATAGGAGAGATAAGCATGAAAACATGCTCTTCAATGAAAATATTCCAACTTACCAAAGATTTGGCCCAAACTCTATTCTCAGTTATCTCAAAATTGGCTGACGCAGCTGCCATCTTGTTACTAGTTAACTCCTACATTGTCCTGAATGAGTGAAACTAAATACAAAGCTGCAATGGAATGAGTCTCAACCCTCAAACTACAGGACTCAGCACACATCCCTTCAAATTTCACAAGAAATCAAAGCTGCACCATCTTCCATGTTCTCTCAGAGGCAAGGCTAGCAAGCAGTGCCTGTTCTGATTCTGGTATGCACAGTGTTTGTTCTGATTCTGGTGTGAGCAGTGCTTGTTCTGATTCTGGTGTGCACAGTGCTTGTTCTGATTCTGGTGTGAGCAGTGCCTGTTCTGATTCTGGTGTGCACAGTGCTTGTTCTGATTCTGGTGTGAGCAGTGCTTGTTCTGATTCTGGTGAGAGCAGTGCTTGTTCTGATTCTGGTGTGCACAGTGCTTGTTCTGATTCTGGTGTGAGCAGTGCTTGTTCTGATTCTGGTGAGAGCAGTGCCTGTTCTGATTCTGGTGTGCACAGTGCTTGTTCTGATTCTGGTGTGAGCAGTGCTTGTTCTGATTCTGGTGAGAGCAGTGCCTGTTCTAATTCTGGTGTGCACAGTGCTTGTTCTGATTCTGGTGACAGCAGTGCTTGTTCTGATTCTGGCGAGACCAGTGCCTGTTCTGATTCTGGTGTGCACAGTGCTTGTTCTGATTCTGGTGTGAGCAGTGATTGTTCTGATTCTGGTGAGAGGAGTGCCTGTTCTGATTCTGGTGAGAGGAGTGCCTGTTCTGATTCTGGTGTGCACAGTGCTTGTTCTGATTCTGGTGTGCACAGTGCTTGTTCTGATTCTGGTGTGAGCAGTGCTTGTTCTGATTCTGGTGTGAGCAGTGCTTGTTCTGATTCTGGTGAGAGCAGTGCCTGTTCTGATTCTGGTGTGCACAGTGCTTGTTCTGATTCTGGTGTGAGCAGTGCTTGTTCTGATTCTGTTGAGAGCAGTGCCTGTTCTGATTCTGGTGTGCACAGTGCTTGTTCTGATTCTGGTGTGAGCAGTGCTTGTTCTGATTCTGGTGAGAGCAGTGCCTGTTCTGATTCTGGTGTGCACAGTGCTTGTTCTGATTCTGGTGTGAGCAGCGCTTGTTCTGATTCTGGTGAGAGCAGTGCCTGTTCTGATTCTGGTGTGCACAGTGCTTGTTCTGATTCTGGTGTGCACAGTGCTTGTTCTGATTCTGGTGTGCACAGTGCTTGTTCTGATTCTGGTGACAGCAGTGCTTGTTCTGATTCTGGTGAGAGCAGTGCCTGTTCTGATTCTGGTGTGCACAGTGCTTGTTCTGATTCTGGTGACAGCAGTGCTTGTTCTGATTCTGGTGAGACCAGTGCCTGTTCTGATTCTGATGTGCACAGTGCTTGTTCTGATTCTGGTGACAGCAGTGCTTGTTCTGATTCTGGTGAGACCAGTGCCTGTTCTGATTCTGGTGTGCACAGTGCTTGTTCTGATTCTGGTGTGCACAGTGCTTGTTCTGATTCTGGTGTGCACAGTGCTTGTTTGATTCTGGTGTGAGCAGTGCTTGTTCTGATTCTGGTGTGAGCAGTGCTTGTTCTGATTCTGGTGAGAGCAGTGCCTGTTCTGATTCTGGTGTGCACAGTGCTTGTTCTGATTCTGGTGTGAGCAGTGCCTGTTCTGATTCTGGTGAGAGCAGTGCCTGTTCTGATTCTGGTGTGCACAGTGCTTGTTCTGATTCTGGTGACAGCAGTGTTTGTTCTGATTCTGGTGAGAGCAGTGCCTGTTTGATTCTGGTGTGCACAGTGCTTGTTCTGATTCTGGTGTGAGCAGTGCTTGTTCTGATTCTGGTGAGAGCAGTGCCTGTTCTAATTCTGGTGTGCACAGTGCTTGTTCTGATTCTGGTGACAGCAGAGCCTGTTTTGATTCTAGTGAGAGCAGTGCCTGTTCTGATTCTGGTGTGCACAGTGCTTGTTCTGATTCTGGTGACAGCAGAGCCTGTTTTGATTCTGGTGAGAGCAGTGCCTGTTCTGATTCTGGTGAGAGCAGTGCCTGTTCTAATTCTGGTGTGCACAGTGCTTGTTCTGATTCTGGTGACAGCAGAGCCTGTTTTGATTCTGGTGAGAGCAGTGCCTGTTCTGATTCTGGTGTGCACAGTGCTTGTTCTGATTCTGGTGTGAGCAGTGCTTGTTCTGATTCTGGTGAGAACAGTGCCTGTTCTGATTCTGGTGTGAGCAGTGCTTGTTCTGATTCTGGTGAGAGCAGTGCCTGTTCTGATTCTGGTGTGCACAGTGCTTGTTCTGATTCTGGTGACAGCAGTGCTTGTTCTGATTCTGGTGTGAGCAGTGCCTGCTCTGATTCTGGTGAGAGCAGTGCCTGTTCTGATTCTGGTGTGGGCAGTGCCGGTTTTGATTCTGGCGAGAGCCGAGTCCGTTCTGATTCCGGTGAGAGCAGTGCCTGTTTTGATCCTGGTGTGCACAGTGCTTGTTCTGATTCTGGTGACAGCAGTGCTTGTTCTGATTCTGGTGACAGCTGAGCCCGTTCTGATTCTGGTGAGAGCAGAGCCTGTTTTGATTCTGGTGAGAGCAGTGCCTGTTCTGATTCTGGTGACAGCAGTGCTTGTTCTGATTTTGGTGTGAGCAGTGCTTGTTCTGATACTGGTGAGAGCAGTGCCTGTTCTGATTCTGGTGTGCACAGTGCTTGTTCTGATTCTGGTGGCAGCAGTGCTTGTTCTGATTCTGGTGTGAGCAGTGCCTGTTCTGATTCTGGTGAGAGCAGAGCCTGTTCTGATTCTGGTGTGCACAGTGCTTGTTCTGATTCTGGTGAGAGCAGTGCTTGTTCCGATTCTGGTGTGAGCAGTGCCTGTTCTGATTCTGGTGAGAGCAGTGCCTGTTCTGATTCTGGTGAGAGCAGAACCCGCTCTGATTCTGGTGTGCACAGTGCTTGTTCAGATTCTGGTGAGAGCAGAGCTTGTTTTGATTCTGGTGAGAGCAGAGCCTGTTCTGATTCTAGTGAGAGCAGAGCCTGTTTTGATTCTGGTGAGAGCAGGGTCTGTTTTGATTCTGGTGTGCACAGTGCCTGTTTTGATTCTGGTGAGAGCAGAGTCTGTTTTGATTCTGGTGAGAGCAGTGCCTGTTCTGATTCTGGAGAGAGCAGTGCCTGTTCTGATTCTGGAGAGAGCAGTGCCTGTTCTGATTCTGGAGAGAGCAGTGCCTTTTTTTTTATTCTAATGATGTCAAGCAGTACTTATTCTGATTCTGCAGTTGATAAACTATGATTACTTGATGAACACTGAGTTCTCGAGCAAAACTGAGTTTGATAAACCACACTTGGCACCCTGAACCACTATTCGTTCATGGTTCTACCCCCAACCCTAGAACACCAGTGGGACAACTACTTTAAGTCAGACCAAACCATAAATAATTCCATGTGTCTCTGAGATTTACTTTCAGCTGGCTAAGCACACTGAGACCAAGACACAAGCGTCTCAGTCTCACATCCCAACTAACTCCATATGTTTCCATCCAGTTCTGAAAGTTTTATGTCCTTACTCTAACTACATTTCTTTCTTTTAGTGATTTAAAAAAAAAATAACCCTTACAAATGGCCTGTTCCATAGGAGAGTAAAGGAAAAAAAAAAATGCCAGTACCCCCTGAGTCAAACAACATGCCACTGTGGCAGTTATGAAACATTCTGAGTACCAAACTCCTGTACTCACTTTCGGCAATTTATATGATAGCCAGTACTTGCTCCTAAAGGCAGATAGATATCCACAGGTCACTTATCTTAAACAAGCATTAATTCAAGAAGCCCTATGTCCCCAAATTCAGATAGCAATGTTGCTTCTGCATCAAACCAACCTTTGTCAACACCAAAATCACAGGCAGACAGATTCAGCATGACAGGGGACACAAACCTGATGAAGTTTGAGAGACATGCGGATGGCAGGGGCCACCACCCTCCTCATCATTTCCATGTCAGCAAAGACCCATTCGTCTCGGGGAGAGGTGATGCGGAAGTCTCCCTTGAACAACGCGTGAAGACCGTAGAGAAAGAAGTCCACGCTGCAAATAAAAGAAGTCACTGGAAAACCTTACCAAAAGATCACATCCACCTTCTGTAAAGTCTGCTCACACATACACATGAAATGAACTCATTCTGGTTCTTACTTCTCTCAATAGTAGGACAAGGTGACTCCCACATCAGGCCACACAAATGTCGTCACTATTCAGCTTGGACATGGCTGTGTATGGGTAGGCTTGAATGAGTTTGTGGGACAGCACAGAACATGAGATGGCAATTCAACATCCTCCCATAACCAAGCAACCAATCTACACAAACAGATTTTCTTTCATGCACACATAGTGAGACTCACTTGCACACAGGCCTGAACACAGGTTGTGATTTAAAGAAAATAATAACAATAAAAAAAAATTTTAATGAAAAAAAAAACTGAAAAATTTTAGGAGGGATAAAGGGAAGGGTGTGGTGTGTGTGTGTGTGTGTGTGGTGTGTGTGTGTGTGTGTGTGTGTGTGTGTGTGTGTGTGTGTGTGTGGGGGGGGACTGGAACCGCACAATCCCCACTGACAGAATCATTGTGCCAAGTCCTTGTGGCCGACAGGGGGCTACAGCCATCCAAAGCTGCACAGTTCTGTGTGTGCAGTTTATGAGCTTTAAATTGGCCCATTTTTCTGAAAATTCCTACAAAATTTTAACAATATGAATCCAGTGCTGTAAAAGTAAACATCTTGAAAACTTTTTCTTCCCTCCCTGATGACTGTTTTCAGATGAAGATGTTTTAAAACTGATAAATCATCATTTTAAAGGTTGAAACAGAGAAACATTACAGGCCTGACACACAGACATTCTCTACTCCTGTTTCTTCCAACAACCACACTGCTAGGAATAATGTACTAGTAAAAGCTGATCTCCATACCCAGGGATAAGATGAATGTTGCTTATAAACCAGCCGACCGCAAGGGCCACATCTGGGGCTGTCACCACTGATCCCTACCCAGTCCCCAAAGTGAATTGCTAAAATCAAGGCACGCCATCTGGAGCTTACTGTCATATCTTCCTGATTTCTTTATTCTGTCTGTCATACATGTCAATCCACCCCATCTAAGAAAGGCTCTAGTATGGGTCATGTAACTTGCCAAAAAAAGAAAAGAAAAAAAAAAGAGCTCAGCTCCTTACCCAGAAGAGTTGTTAGAAGCAGCCCCCAGAGCTCGTCGGCCCAAGAGACTGAGCGCAAAGCACAAGGACACCAACATGGACGCCTTCTCACTGTCCACCATCTGCAACACACCACACACCCAGCGGTAATCAGACTGCGGATTATGATACTAAGGAACTTACCTATAATGACCTGTGACAAATCCTTAAAAATACATACACAAACCACCTCTTCTGTTTATGTTTGAGAGCTGCCGTGTCTTTCAAGAACCTGGAAAACTTTCAGCAGTGTAACTCTCCAGCTAAACAGAGAGATCAGAAGAGGCACAGCCATAGGGCAGGCATGTTCCCATTGTCAAGGAAAGAATGGATACTAACAAACAGTTCACTAACTGGAAGAGACATGCATGCATGGGAGTCACTGGGAGTCAGAGCACTAATTCAGGAGATACTGCAGGGAAGATTTAGCTCCCTTTTCCCCCAAATTTTAAAGAGCATCCTGATTGCCTCAGGCAATGTCTCAGCAGAGCAGGATAAAGTCATCTGTTTGGACAGCAATGTACGATGAGGAAAAAAATTTAGAGGGTGTTCCCCATTTTGACGATAACTGAATGCTGAAATAAAAGGCATTGTGCAGCGAAGATGGGGAAATTTTGCACAGTGAGTAACTGACAGGAACACTAAAACCTTTACTCCTTTGGTAAAATATCCCAAGACATGCACATCTCCAAGTCAACACTCACTAAGCCACCCATCCACACAGCACACACATCAGAAATTTTGTTTGTTCTGTGCCTCTTATTTGCCTGCATGCTAGGTGGATTGAAACGGGTGCAGTGTTGGTTTACAGTTGTCTGCCCTTGGCTGTTCCACCGTGGCAGGAAAAGCCTGCTTCAGCTGTTCACCATTACCCATAAAACTGTGAAACCAAAGAGGACTGACCCTGTCCTGACGAGATGCGCAGTACTGGATCCATGGCAGGTACATGTTGCAGAACGACTGGCGTGAGATGCCTGACATACGCTGGTCAAAGTCCTCGTCCACGTGGCTGCTGAACGTGGGGTCAAGGTCAACATAAAGATCCTCGGCCACCCTTTCCAAGCCCTGTTGAATGTTGGGGTTCTCGATCCACTGTTCCAGGCGGGGAGAGCGCACCATGTAGTAGATGATGCTCTGCAGGAAAGAGAGGATAAGACCATCATCTGGGAGACTGGTGTAATGATGGCTCATACATTGACACTGTGCAGAATTTCACATCACAGACTCACAGTCACCACAATCTTGAATACAAGAATTGGTGCATGCTCTTTAAAACAGCATCCCTATGGGGGTTGCTGAAGAGTCCAGGACCAGATCTCTCATGCCTGACTGATGAACACAAGAACTCCACAGCCTTCTGATGCAACACAAAAGTCAAACAGACTCTCCATCTTCTACAAACCATCATCCTCATTTCCTAACTTTCTTTTTCATTCTGAGGATTTCCGTCAGCATTCAGAAAATGGGCCAGTTATGCACTCACTTTATTTCATTTTTTTGAAGCAAGTATAACTCAGCATTTTTGGGTCGGAAGTGTAAGATGCTTTCATAGTACTACTTTGTACTGCATCAAGCCTGACAATCTGGCCACATAGCGTTAGCGAACCGGCCAAGCTTTTGGTAAGGGTACAGCAACTGAAGACCAATGACTGGTTGACACCATGAATCAAGCCAGCTTCCCTCGCTGCCTCACCTTGATGTAGTAGGTGATGAGAGCCTTGCGGAGCTCAAACACCTGCAGCATGGAGGCAGCGGAGTTGTCGGAGATGGAGTAGCCCTCCAGCACGTACTTGGCCACCACCACCTCCCAGGCCAGCCAGCGCTGGTTGAAGGCGGCGTTCAACGACAGCAAGTGGGGCAGGTGGCCCGGCTCGCAGCAGCAGAAGCCTGCAAGTCAAACACAGGACTTTTGGCCTTCCTTTCTCAGATCTCCCTTCAAGCCACCCCTGGCAAAGTTAGTCCTCACACTGCCAGCTCCTTGTTCAGTTCATTCTCTTAATGGCTAGTCATTTCAACCAAATCTCACAGTACTTTCATTAGCACTTCTCATATCATGAAATCCTTTTTACTTCCACCTCTTTTTTTTTCCTTCAGTCCTCTGCTAGAATTCTGAGGTTCATTGTTGGTGAGACTTGTGTGTATGTGAGCATTTTAAATCCCACGATGAAGACAGCCAGGTTCCCTCTCTGGGGATGACGTCTACACAGGACACCCATGTGCGTGTGACCTAAATTTGGGTCACCCAGCCCATCCATGCACGATGGTCTACTCTCCTTTCAAAGATGGAATGGGACTTAATGTACCTACAAGATTTTTTAAGCACGCATTTATGTAAAGGGCCTCGATTTAAAATTTTATCCCAAGGACTAGCCTCTTAGAGTCACTTTTCACACATCATCAATCCATTCACTGACATTTCTTACATATAACTGGTTGATTGCCTCTTCTCATAGGTGATAAACCTGTTCATTGTCACTCTCATATATCACAATCTGTTTACTGTAACTGTTATATCATGATCTGTTCATTGTCACTCTCCTAAATCATGATCTGTTCATTGTCATTCTCCTATATCATGATCTGTTCATTGTCACTCTCCTAAATCATGATCTGTTCATTGTCATTCTCCTATATCATGATCTGTTCATTGTCACTCTCCTAAATCATGATCTGTTCATTGTCATTCTCCTATATCATGATCTGTTCATTGTCATTCTCATATATCATGATCTGTTCATTGTCACTCTCCTAAATCATGATCTGTTCATTGTCACTCTCCTAAATCATGATCTGTTCATTGTCACTCTCCTAAATCATGATCTGTTCATTGTCATTCTCCTATATCATGATCTGTTCATTGTCACTCTCCTAAATCATGATCTGTTCATTGTCATTCTCCTATATCATGATCTGTTCATTGTCACTCTCCTAAATCATGATCTGTTCATTGTCATTCTCCTATATCATGATCTGTTCATTGTCACTCTCATACATCATGATCTGTTCACTATCACTCTCATACATCATGATCTGTTCACTGTCACTCTCATACATCATGATCTGTTCACTGTCACTCTCCTATATCATGATCTGTTCATTGTCACTCTCATACATCATGATCTGTTCACTGTCACTCTCATATATCATGATCTGTTCATTGTCACTCTCCTATATCATGATCTGTTCATTGTCACTCTCATACATCATGATCTGTTCACTGTCACTCTCCTATATCATGATCTGTTCATTGTCACTCTCATACATCATGATCTGTTCACTGTCACTCTCCTATATCATGATCTGTTCATTGTCACTCTCATACATCATGATCTGTTCACTGTCACTCTCATATATCATGATTTGTTCATTGTCATACTCATCTATCATGATCTGTTCACTGTCACTCTCCTATATCATGATCTGTTCATTGTCACTCTCATACATCATGATCTGTTCACTGTTACTCTCATACATCATGATCTGTTCATTGTCACTCTCATACATCATGATCTGTTCACTGTCACTCTCATACATCATGATCTGTTCATTGTCACTCTCAATATACCATGATCTGTTCATTGTCATTCTCATACATCATGATCTGTTCATTGTCATTCTCATATATCATGATCTGTTCACTGTCATTCTCCTATACCATGATCTGTTCATTGTCACTCTCCTATACCATGATCTGTTCATTGTCACTCTCATACACACATGATCTGTTCATTGTCACTCTCATACATCATGATCTGTTCACTGTCACTCTCATACATCATGATCTGTTCATTGTCACTCTCATACATCATGATCTGTTCACTGTCACTCTCATACATCATGATCTGTTCATTGTCACTCTCAATATACCATGATCTGTTCATTGTCATTCTCATACATCATGATCTGTTCATTGTCATTCTCATATATCATGATCTGTTCACTGTCATTCTCCCATACCATGATCTGTTCATTGTCACTCTCCTATACCATGATCTGTTCATTGTCACTCTCATACACCATGATCTGTTCATTGTCACTCTCATACATCATGATCTGTTCACTGTCATTCTCATACATCACTAACCAGTTCACTGCCACCTCTCATGTATCGTTAATCTGTTCACTGCCATCTCTCAATTATCATTAGCCTGTTAATTGCCTTCTCATAGATATCAATCTTTTCACAGCCACCTCATGTATCTAGACAGATATAGATGCAGACATACATCATTAATCCATTACTGCCATCTGCTATATATAATTACCCTGTTCAACGCCACTTCTCACATATCATTAATCTGCGCATTGCCACCTTTTTATGTCATTAACCCTTTCAATCCCATGTCTCATCACTACTCCCTTCATTGCCACAGCTCAATTCACTAATCTTTTTCAATATAATCTGTCACATCATGAGTCTTAATTCCATCTCAACGCAATCGCTCTTACCACACTGATCCTGTTGATCCAGTTCCATCTGTATCAGTATTTCTTTCAATACTACCTTTTCCTGACGGATTTTCTTCCAACCCTGAATCCCAACTGCAGACCTCTTTTAACTAGCAGCTCTTAGAGAGCCAACCTCTTCAATACAAAGGAAAACGAAACACTGATCATGCGTTCACAAATTAACAGCTGCACATGTGGCTTTCTACTTTGCTAAACTATTTCTTTTTTTGATGAATATAGTGACATGATATGAATCAAGGATATTCCTTCTGTCCTGGATTGAAAATGAACACCACACTTTCTCTTTGACAGGCCACTGAACAATTCATGGAGATACAACTTTCTCTCACACATTGACCACATTTTCCACAAACTGGAACCAAAACTAATTCACAGGGATGAGTATGCTCTCTAAAATGACAGTGTATGTCTTGAAATAAAGACAATCAGCTTTCTCAATTACTGACCTGGCCAGTTCCCCTTTTTTCCCCTATTCCTCTGCCACACTGACTGTTACTACGCACTGACTGTTACTACGCACTGACTGTTACTACGCACACCCTCTGTCTTCACAAACATGTCTGTTTTTGTGACTTGCTCTGCGTCTGACAGGGGCACTGGCCTCTAATCTAATGTTTGACACTAAACCTGCACTTTGCCTTCTTCCTACCTTCATTGTCTTCGATGCCCTCCGTGATGGCTTCCACTTCACGCTGCTGACAGTACGTGCCTGAAACCACACAACACGCATTGTGACACACACCATCCCACACTACACACTCTGTGACACACACCATCCCACACTACACTCTCTGTGACACACACCATCCCACACTACACACTCTGTGACACACACCATCCCACACATCACATACTGTGACACACACCATCCCACACATCACATACTGTGACACACACCATCCCACACATCACATACTGTGACACACACCATCCCACACAACACGCACTGACACACACCATCCCACAAAAGACGCACTGTGATATAAACCATCCACACAACACGCACTGTCATATAGACCATCCCACACACCATGCACTGTGATACAGACCATCTTACACAGTACACACTGCAACAACACCCTCCCCATACAAACCTGCACTGTGACACAAACCATCCCACAAACTACACACAGATAAACACCATCCAATACATCACACACCAGTTCAAACCATCCCACACACGCATAATGACACAATCCAACTCATTCAACATGCTCTGTGATACAAACCACCCCACAAAACATGCACTGTGACACAAACCATCCCACACAACATGCACCGAGACATAATCCATCTCATACAATACACTGTGACACAAATCATCCCACACAAAACACACTGTGACATACATCATCCACACAACACATACACCGACACAAACCATACTACATAGCACACACCGTGATACAAACTGCCCATTTTATGCATACCATACAAACCTTTCCATACAATGCACTGTGAGTGTGACATAAACCATCCCATACAACACACATTGTGAAATAAACCACCCACATAACGCACACACATTTTCACACAATCCACACCATGACACAGGAATTTTACTTCTTAAAGTAGTTTTATGATATACTTATCTATCCAGACAAATGCCTTATCTCCACTTGGCATGGAACATCGCCATACAACAGGATTCCCATAAAAAAATAAACTGGAGATTGTGGAGCTACCTCTACTTATTACCACCAAGCCTGCATGGGTGATCTCCCTTTGCTCACTACATTGCACCATAATTGACCAAGTTCATGACATCGCTCCCACCCTGTCTCTTTCCAGCTCCCTCACAGCCATGGTACAAGTAACCACACACAAAACAAGGTGCAACGGAAATGCCCCTTTGGTGCAAAACACACCACAGGCACGTGAATTTTCAACAAATATGTCTTCTTCAGATGTTACCAACAACAGACACTGCACCACACAACACACTACTCCCCAGACGGCAGCCAGCGTGAAGTCTTTCCCCTGCACGGCTGTCCTCCCCTCACCTCTGACCTCCGCTCACCTCTGAACTCCCCTCACCTCTGAACTTCCCTGCACAGCTGTTCTCCCCTCACCTCTGAACTCCCCTCAACCTCTGAACTCCCCTCACCTCTGAACTCCCCTCACCTCTGAACTTCCCTGCATGGCTGTCCTCCCCTCACCCTGACCTCCCCTCACCTCTGAACTCCCCTCACCTATGAACTTCCCCGCACAGCCGCCCTCACCTCTGAACTTCCCTGCACAGCTGTTCTCCCCTCACCTCTGGACTTCCCTGCATGGCTGTCCTCCCCTCACCTCTGACCTCCGCTCACCTCTGAACTCCCCTCACCTCTGAACTTCCCTGCACAGCTGTTCTCCCCTCACCTCTGACCTCCGCTCACCTCTGAACTCCCCTCACCTCTGAACTGCCCTGCACAGCTGTTCTCCCTCACCTCTGAACTCCCCTCAACCTCTGAACTCCCCTCAACCTCTGAACTCCCCTCACCTCTGAACTCCCCTTACCTGTGAACTCCCCTCACCTCTGAACTTCCCTGCACAGCTGTCCTCCCCTCACCTCTGAACTCCCCTTACCCCTGAACTCTACTCACCTCACTTCTGAACTCCCCTCACCTCTGTCCTCCCCTCACCTCCTAAGTCCCCTCACCTCTGACCTCCCTTCACCTCTGAACTCCCCTCACCTCTGAACTCCCCTCACCTCTGAACTTCCCTCACCTCTGAACTCCAGCCCCCTCAGCTGGAAGGTGACCAGGCCATTGCCGATCTCGATGATGTGCACCAGGGCGTTGAGGTAGTCGGAGGCCATGATGAAACAGTCTCCCTGAGTGTAGCCGCCCCAGCGGCCCAGCAGTAGATCACCACAAAGCGAATGCTGCAGTGAGCGGGTCAAGTGCTCATAAAATATAGAGTTGAGGTTGTTGTCATCAGCACCTGAAACACGTCCCCCACCCCCACGGGTGCATCTTTTACCAAACAGCAGGGCAACGCTGCAATGACACTGGTGGACTGGTTCGTTTCCACCGAATCTGTTCATCTTAATTACTTCATTCATATAGACTTAAATGTTTAGCGTCATCATAGAAACGGGTATGACTTAACTTTAGGGGAAATGCACATATAAACAGATAGATAGATACAGAGCGAGGAGAGAGGCACGGTCACAGGAAATGGCTCAGCGGACTGTGTAAAATGCACTGGCCAGTTTCAGCATGCACTATTTGAAACAGAAACTTTCTTTTTTTCAAATTTAATGTCTGGAAACGGCAATACATTTCCACTATTTCCACAGGGAATGTGACCAAACAGCAATAATACAAAGTGACAGAACCAACAAATCATGAGTCACGAACACTTCCTGGACAAACACCTCAGAGGCTCTGGCTGTCACTCCAGGTCATGGACAGCAACTCTGTGGACACCCTGAGCTGCAACATCCCTGGACACAAGTCCAGCAGACTGACAGAACAGGGGTGTAAGCAACACATCAAAACATCACCCCTAGTGAAGGAAAAACAGAGGAAAAAAAAAAAACCATGGCCATACTGGTGCAGCAGTTAGGGTCACAAGCTGTGAGGTCCTAGGTTCGAGTCCCTTTTATGCCCCCTATTTGATCGATTTTCTGTCCCCAGGCCAGCTCCGATCTTAACTGTTCAGTGTAGTCTGGCCTCAAAGGGGAAGACTGGAAGGACAGTTGAGTGTCATTCATTTAATGGATACATCCCAGAGAGAGCTGCTCAAGTTTCTTACCAACAGTTCAGGAATCTGTATTTCCTGGGACCAACCCAGACTGGGATATATTACAAAGCATGTAGCACAGCCTGTCATGTTATCTCAGACTACAGAGAAACTCACATCATCTTCACCCTCACTGATCATCATCACAAAGTCAATCATTCTGGGCCTTTTGCTCTCCTGCTCTCTGGAGACAGCTTTGTTTCCTCTCTGCATCCGCACATGTGGCCAGTTGTCTAAGTCAGCAAGTTCTTGAGACTGTCCTGGCCGAGGTCAAGAATAGAGTGACAAACAAATAAAAAACAAAATAAGCAAGCAAACAAAAAATCCAAACCCAGAAGTCAAAGACGGCTTCAACAAGAACCAACAGAACAAGGATGTCAACTCTCTCTGCACCGGAAGAGAGACTAACATCGGTAAAATTGAAAGTCCTTCATCCCATGTTCATTCAACATGCTAGTGGACTGCAGAGCCCCCCATGACAAGGGAACACCTCCTACAATGCAGTTCTCTCTATCAGAACCTGACAGACACCCTGACCCACTTCTGAGGGAGAAACTTGTCTCAAATTGGTGGAGGAGTTGTGCTGCTTGGCAGCATTCATCTGAGCCACTAGGGCTTCCATCTGATGGAACAATGATGAGGAATCCTTGGCAAGGTTCCACACTGTCCTACAGAGGTCACCCAATTCTTTTGTAAATAAACATAAGCCAGTAAACTTTGCAGTCACAATTCATCACTGTCACAACTCCTTTGTTCATTGTTGTGTACTGTTACAATGTAGACTAAACCAAAGAACAGTCACACTGACCTGCCGTTACATATTACACTGCTTTACAGACATCTACCAAATCCTCAACCCTTTTCCATGCCACTCTTTGCCAGATACAGTATTTGTTGTTTTTTCTTACCAGGATTTCTCTCAAGCTGGGAAGCAAGACGAGTATTGCTATGATCCACACGTTTTGTGCTGAAACACAGGTCACTTGTGTCAGTCACTGAGAACACGCACGCATGCACATACACAAACACACACACATACGCGTGCACACACACATGCACACTCACACATTTATCATAATACAAGGCAATGAAGGAAGTAACCACAAACCAAAGTGTTGATCCAACAACAACCACTGCTAAAGAATCTAAATGATGTAATTCAAATCCAGAATGCTGGAAAGAGGCACGGGAGTGGGGTTGGAATTCTGATGTGAATGAAAGGAGTTAAGGGTCAGTGCAGACCTGGCAAACTGACCTGAAAACAGAGAGAGAGAAAGACCTGTCCTTTCCCAGAAAGAGAGTCTACAAGGACATTCAGCTTGCCTCCAAACTTCAGGGTGGCCACGATAGTGGAACTGTCTATGCATACTGTCATAGCCCTGTCTCTTAAACATCTGAGACCAATCGTGTGCAGAATGACCAAGATTGCCCTCATCTTGAGAACATCAGCATGATCTGTCACTTCCTGTGGAGTTCATTTCCTGCTGAACTCTAGGAAGGCAGGATAGAGAGGAGCACCCCAACCTGTATGGAAGTGGATGAAGAGCCTGCTGTCTCTACCGCTGCTGGAAGGCTTAAATGATTGGCAAACTGCTTCCTAGGGTGTGCATGGGACCAAGTTCCTCCACTTACACTGCAGTGGGCTGAAGTCATGAGATCCAGACCCACAAAGTTCAGTGCACCGTTCTGTGACCAAAGACCATCAGTCCGGTGCACCGGCAGTGTTCATCATGCTTCTCTCCCTTTCTCCTTTCAGCAGTCTGGCCCTGCCTCATGTCCAGCAGTGCTAACAGGCTCTGGATTCCACTGATACACAACCTTTTTTTTGTTTGGGGATGGAATGCTATGGAAGTTGTGGAGTTCTGAAGCTGCCTCATGAAGAGAACAACAGGGTCAGAAACAGGGCGCTGAAGAGCCAGACATCAGACCTGAGTGCATACAAAAAGCCTGAAAATTTTTAGAGGGTCCAGGCGAGAGCTTTAGACCCCCCCCCCCCCCCCCCCCCACCAGGCTCCAAGGGCAATGGCCTCAACTTGTGGGATCATGGGATGAAGACCCCAGAAGGTAAAGCTTTTTTTTTCCAGACTTGCCAACTCTTGTGAGTTTGACAGTATGTTCCAGCCATCCTGCACTCCAAAAAAATGTTTGGTGCCTACAGTATTCTCATTTAGAAATATTTTGAACCTGCCAATATGTGCTGGGAGAAAGCCTTGACAAACCGGTCTGGAATATAATAATGGATTGAACTGTGAACTTGAAACCTGATGGTCTTCATCAAACATGTTCCTCCTAAATTTTCTCTGCAGATTTATTCAAATCTCAAGAGTGGCCCTGGAAACCTTTAAAAAGCCTGAATGCTGGCTAAAACCTGAAAAGTCTCATGTCTGAGAGCGGAACAAAAAAACTGGCAACCAGCACAATGTTAGTAAATCTTCTTCCAGTGAATCAGAGTTGAGGGTGTGAAGTTCAGCTCTGTATTCTGAGCTCAGGTCATCATCACCTGGCTTGGAGAACAATGGGTCAACAGGTAATACAAGCCAGTGTGTCACTTCAGTGTGGGACCAAGCTCTTCTTGTTGTATGCACCGAACACCTCAGGGAACCCTGGTAAGACCTCTCACAGCATGTTACATTTAACCATAACAGAAGACAGAAAATCAGCTGGAAGACATGAAACATGCTTCTGAGCAAGATCCTCTTTGACATGAACATACATATTTCCATGCAAATATCTGAAGAGCCTGATAATATATTACTTAGGAAAAAAATCTAATCATCATTAGTTGCTGTTACGCTAAGTATACAATGTATTCCTCCATAGTGTGTCAGCAGGTGTGGACTTACTTGTAGTCCCTCTCCCAGAACTTGACAGGTCGGACATAGGAAGTGATAAATATGGCACTGCCCAGGAAGGGGTTGAGGGGGGTGGAGAACAAAGAGGACACCGCCGCTTGCAGGAACAACATAGCGGAGTCTGAGCCTCCATCAAGGAAAGATTGCACCAAGTCCCACACCTCTCCTTTCACATGGACTCACATTCAGTTTACAACTCAGGTACAAACATGAATCCATGGCATCCCCCCCCCCCCCCCCCCCCACCACCGAAAAAAAAAAGCCCAGAACAAACCACATCTTTTATCATTTTCCTACTATTTCAAACTGGCACATCTTTTATCATTTTCCTACTCTTTCAAAACAGGCATTTAATCCATGTAAGGTAAATGAGTGGAATAGGACAAAAAAAATTTTTTTCCCCCCCCATCTAATTTTTCATGACATTTAATTTTATGTACCTGATGTCTATGACATTCAACTAGCATAACTGTTTACACTAACTCAGGTCTGTACATTTCCAGACAGAACCGACCAACAGCTCAGTGCCAGAATCATAGTCCAGTATACATAACTGGATATTTCTGACATGAGACAATCAATCATAAATGTGTTACTCCTGCATGGTCAGAATAAAACAGCCGCAACAGACTGAATCAAGCTGAACTGAAACAGTCGACACCCTGAGCCTACCACCTTTAACTGCTTATCCCAACCAGAGTTGAGGGTAGGGGTGGGACTATGACTAAAACACAAAGGAACACATCATACAGTACACTAGCATTCACAATGACACACACTAATATTAACAGCATTAACATACTACACATGCATGAACAGACTGCATGGCAAACATTAACAGACAACCTCCCGGCATCATCCCACTACACACTAGAATAAGTCAGAAGAATGAGACATAGCAGTGATCACACCACCTGCTCCTGAAAGCCAAGCTTGAGCACCAAGGAACATGTAACCACAGTGCTGCTCCCCTGTGAATACATGTAACCACAGTGCTGCTCCCCTGTGAGCACACGTAACCACAGTGCCGCTCCCCTGTGAGCACCCCACCCATGTCCACCCAACTGCCGTCAGGACCTGTGCCTTTTCAGGGATGGGGAAGATGAAGCAGCAACAGACAGGAGATAGGTATTATTTCTCCTAGTGTCATCACAGGCAGAAGCTGAGGTCTTTAGCACTTTACTTCAATTGGATGCAAACCAATGTTTACATATATTTTTCAGGTCATGTTGAGTAGAAGTTCCAGTGATAGATGACATGCAGCATGAGAGCTGACAACAGAACATCCATACTGCCACAGAATTAACAATACTGACAGCTCAGAAAGTCATGCACACTGTACAGGTGTGCTTGCACCTGACTTCTTCACCTTTCATCCGGCAGTGTCTGTAGGATGACCAAGAAGTGGGGAGCTGGCTTCGACATTACAGCTGGACTCCTGATTTTCCACAAGGGGCATTCATTAACAGCACAAAAACAAAAACATGTGCAGCAAACTACATCTACTACCAGCTTTTCATTCAAAATTTGGTGTAAATTAGGTCTTAAAATCTACCTTGGCTATTTTCAATTAAAAAAAAAAAAAGCAATCAAATTTCAAAAGTTCAGTTAAAATAAATTTGATGATTAAAAGAATTGGCTTGATAGCTGCACCAATGCTGTGTAAAAAAAACATCTGTAAGGTTAAAGACAGTGTCCATTCTATAGCCAGGCAGCCCGTGTGAAGGATACGTGGCACGCTGAATGGCTGAGCGAAGGCGTGGAAGGCTGACCCCCAGGTGATTTGCCACGGGGCGATGTAGGTGATGATGAACTTCATTTTCAGCATCAAGTCACTGAACTGTTCAACAACAGCACATGGGTGTAGATTACCAACCAACATCACACATGTTTGAGGCGTGATCACACACATGTCTACACACACATGTATATATGTATGCTCGATTCAATTCATAATGTTTATTGCCCAACTGACTGCAAGATAGCTATATCAAGGCTTTAACTTTGTCATAGTCATCATTTTCTACAATGTAAAAAAGTAATAACTATTTCTAATTTTTAAAAAAGGAAAACCACACAAAAAAAACCACACAAAAACTCTTTTAAACTGATTTTCTACAAACAGGCTGAAACAAAATCTTTCTTCCAAAAAATCTTAGATAAAAAATGATTAGATGAAAAATCTCTCATTTAGGGACTCAAAAATCACATGAAGTCAGACATTTTTTTAACAATATTTTAATGGAGTCTGCTGTATACAGTGTTTACGTCTGACATCATGTTCGTCCCAACACTCTTCCAGGACACATTTCACAGCGAGTGGCAGCCACCAGGACACCAGCATCCCCAGCCCCTCTCACCTTGCACACCACGATGGACATGAAGAAGTAGTCGATGAGGAATGTCTCCGAAGCTGTGCGGTAGTCGTACTTGAAGAAGAAGTAGGTGAAGGTGATGATCATGTACTGGCGGGGGTGTCCGACATGGCAAACCTCAGCATCTTCATGCCACACACCACCACCAGCAGGGGGCCCACACTGCCACCACACAGCAACAACCCTCAACCCCCTGTCAACATCAGTGGCCACACCAACCATAATAGAGTGTAGGAAGAAACTCTACGGAGATCTTGACAGTAAAAGGTCTTCTGTGAAGAAACCCCCCTCAGACGAGTGTTCTGGCTCTAAACTCCTTACATTCTGAACGGGCAGGGTCGCACCCAGGTCATGACTCCCAGGTGCCCTTTTAGTTCAGCTGCCAACTTTTTTTTCCTAGCACTGCCGGGATTTGATCCTGCCACCTTTGGATGGGTGGGCATCTCAAGGGGGTGTATTTTTAGACAGATGTCTTGCCCCACTGCTAATGGGACACCTGTTCTAAATTTAAGCCTATGAAGTCCACACAACAATTAACAGTGAGTGAGTGAGTGTACTAAACCCAAACCCTCGCGCAGAACAGGGATATGAGCAGGTTCAGGGAGAAAAAGCTTACTGATGGTTCATTTTCTTTGCACATGACAAAATACAGCACAGCTGGATTCATCAAAGCTGGCCAGCCAAAATGAAGCCGACAACAAGCAGCCAAGGGAATGCACTGTGTGTGTGAACTGCCGTCCATTCACTGTCTACCACAGTCACTGTCCTTGTCACTGCAAAGTAGCGGTGTGTGTGTGTGTGTGTGTGTGTGTGTGTGTGTGTGTGTGTGTGTGTGTGTGTGTGAGGTGTTGTTTGTGTGTGTGTGTGAGTGTGTGTGTGTGTGTGTGTGTGTGTGTGTGTGTGAGGTGCGTGCGTGCGTGCATGTGTGTGTGGTGTGTGTGTGTGTGTGTGTGTGTGTGTGTGTGTGTGTGTGTGTGTGTGTGTGTTTGTGTGTGTGTTTTGTCTTTCATGAACATGTGTACTGATGCATTTGTTTTCACTTCCCTAACACCATATAAACTTCAACAAGATCAAGCTGGAGCCAAGGCTTTTTTTTTCCTGACAGGACATGTCTAAAGGGATCTCTGCAATTGGTTCGATTAAACTCCTATACTCTATGTGTGACATTTTAGAGTAAGGAAAGTCTTATCTGACACAACAATAGTATGAGACCAGACCTAATGAATTCATATCTATAGTCCAATCAACAATCAAACAGTTACATGAATTTGCTTTTTCTTCAATATTTCAAGCATAAAATTTAATGTAACTGTCATATACAAACAAAATTTTTTTTTAATTTACCAAATGTAATGAACTGCATATTGCTGCAGCTTGCAGTTCTGCCCAAACATGAACTTTCACTCAGAAACAGCACAACAAATCATGATTCCTCTTCCATACCCAGCATCACACCCGCTTCCCTTTTCCCTTTCCCATCATGACTAGGAGGCACTCACAAATTTTTGAACTTGCAGACGATGTGAGGCGCGGAGGTGGTGACGGCACACATGAACACCACAGGGTACAGCACGTTGCGCTCCACGAAGCGCAAGGCCAGGCACAATTTCTCAAACACCGTCACTTTGGCTGGCTCTGCATCGAAACGAAACCAGACTGGACATGGGGTTGAAAAATACCTGCTGCAACAAGCTTCCATGAATTTACTTGCCTCGTGTAAGACTTGGTATAAGGGTGATCTCAAATGTGTGTGATGAGTTACAAGAACCAATTTCCTTCTTGGCACACAAATAATCCGAACTAATCTGAACTGTAAATAACAAACAGGTAACCAGCCGCCGTGGCGAAGTGGTCAGCGTCGCGGACTCCCGGCTGGGAGGTCGTGGGTTCGAATCCCATCAGAAGTCATGTGGGTTTTTCTGCCCCGACCGGCTCCTACCCAGAGTTGAGTTGCTGCGGACTCAGTTGGGAAGACTGGGACCACACAGTCGAGTTTCATCCACTTAATGGATGCGTTTCTGAGAGTGTTGCTCAAATTTCCTGACCAACACTGCAGGTGCCTGTATCTCTCGGGCCTGGTTGACGCCAGGATATATTATGAAAGGAAGCGTAGAGTACAGCCCTGCCATGTAGTCTCAGACCGAAATGGAAATCCGCAGCATCATCTTAATCATCCTCATTCTCATCGATCAGCATAAAAAAAATGTCTCAAGTTCTGTGGCCCTTCATGCCCTGCTCTCATGGTGACCTCAGTTTCGATGTCCTCTCCACGTCTGTGGCCTTGGTTCGGTTCCGTCGGGGTCACCGGTATCGGCGAATCCATGGGGGCTGTCGTTGGACGGACGTGGTGGCGCCCTCCGGAGGGAGAGCTCACTCACTCCGGCTCCGCGACTAAGCAATTATTGTCGTCAGTAGGGGGCTTAGTAGGTGGTGTCCTGCATATGTTAGATCAGAACAAGCGCCACTGAACACCACCGAAGTGACTCGGCAGCAGTGCAGTGTCTCCTCCGGTGGGTTGCCTCTTGACGGCTTGACATTGACTGCTCCCTGTGGATTGCCGGTGCCGGGGCTGCGGCGGGGCCGACCAGGCTGTGGCTGTGGACGGGGTGTCGGAATGAGCGGCGTGGGTGCACTGCCTCTGAGGTGGCGCAGAGGTTGGGACAGCAAAAAAAAAAAAAAAAAAAAAAAAAAAAAAAAAT
>CM065723.1:5750302-5805302 GCA_033310375.1 Conus canariensis | reverse complement strand
TTGCGGACTTTTCCGATCCCAGGAGCATCACACCCTCGTCTATTCTTAGCTTCTCTGTAACTCACCATATCGTGTTAACAGCTCACATTTTAAAATCAAAGCTGCACACATTGAAGCATTCAGACCATTACCAATGGTTTTCGCAAGGCTGGACAGTGTGCTGCAGCAGACGACAGTGCAAGCGACGGAGCAGCAGCGACCTTCACCTTGCCTCAAGAGGAAAGCAACAGTGAAAACGAGGCTGAAGTCAGTGACAAGATGGCGGAGGAAGTGCTACTATTTCTGTTCTTCTTCTTCTTCTGTTATGTGGCCACAATCAACACTCGGATTATTTTGCCACAGAATAGAGGGTTTCCACGAACTGGCTGCCTGACATTAGAAAAAATAAAAATTCCTTTTCTTTCTTCAACTCCGATACCGAAGAAGAAGACTTGAGTGGATTCAGTGGGCAGGACGATGATGACACTGAATAAATGTGATAATCCTAAAATCATGAACTTTATTTTTGTTGTATATATCTGCGGCTTATAAACCAGTGCGGCTTAGTTGTGAAAAAAGTTAAGATTTTCAAAAAATTTAGTGGGTGCAGCTTATATACAGGTGCGCTCAACAGACCGAACTTTACGGTAAAAGCCTTAGGTTGACAAGAAAAACAGCAACAACAACAAAAACACCCTCACAACCATTCACTCACAACCACACACATTCATCCCTGTCATGGCAACAGTTCCAAACCATGTCTCCACCTGGCCCATTACCTGGAGTCCTGGGCTAGTGAAGGCTGTGCTCACGTGAACCGCAAACACAAAGATGGTGACTGCCACACACACAATCAGGTCCGACTGCAACCGCTGAGACTGTAACAGGTCACACTATCGATGTCAACTACTGTCACAATACTGAACATTGCACATCAAAATAGGAGAAGAAGTCTCTTCCCACCACTTTATTTTTCACACTGTGTATGGTATACACACTGTGTATGGTATACCAGAAATCTAAATATCTGACACATCACAGACAACGTGCAAGAGTATCTAAGCCTCCACAATGAAAATCCATCAATTCTTCTTTCAGTTTCCCTTAATGCTGTTCATATCAGCTAAGTAAAAGAGGAAGGGAGAAAGAGAAGGCAGGGGGGAAAATCGAGACACACATAGACAGACAGACAAACAGCCAGCCAGATGGGGGAAGACAATGGGGAGGCAGTATCACTTCCGGAAAATGAGTTAGTAAGCCCTTTGTGCACTGGTCAGCATCACAGATCTCCAGCTGGGAGGTCATGAGTTTAAACCCATCAGAGTCATCGGTTTGTGAGATATTTCTGCCCAACTCGCTCTCACCCAGAGCTGAGTATGCGATGAGCTCAATTGGAGAGACTGAAAAAACTCACTCCAGTGTCATCCACTTAACGGATGCATATCTGAGAGTGCTGCTCAAATTTTCTGACCAACACAACATGTCTCTGTATCTCAAGGGGCTGGTTCATCATGCCTGGGCAAATTATGAAACTTTAAAAAAAGTAAACATAGTGTGCAGCCCTGTCATGCAGTCTCAGACCAGAATGGAATTCCACTGCATCATCTTCATCAGCAGGGTGTTCAGAAAGTGGTGTCCTGAGTATGTTAGATCAGAACAGGCACTACTGGACACCACCACAGTGATTCTGTCACAGTGCAGTGTCTGTTCTGATGGCTTGCCTCATGGCAACTTGACATATGACTTGACACTGACTGCTCCCTGTAGAATGCCAGTGCTGGGTCGGAGGTAGGGCAAGCCATGGTGGGACTAGATGGAAAGCTGGAATACGCAGCTATAGGTGATGCTATTGAAGGGGCACAGAAGACGAGACAGCAAAAAGAAAAAAAGAATCTGGGTTATTGTATATATTCAACACACTAAATTCAGACACCTATTCCAAGTACCGTCTCCAACACATATAGGTATTTAGGAGTAACTGCTATGTCTAACACTCACAATCATGCCTTTCAGAACAAAGAAAAGACAATAGTTCAATGTACACAACTCAAATATAGAACTCAGAAGCATGTTACACAATTATCACCAAACTGACTCAGTGGCAGAGCCATATTTCCTCTAGTGGGTTACCTCACAGTGACAGTTCTTTGAGGATTACTGGAGTTTGAACACATCAAGCCAGCATGTGGCTGTGAATGGGATGGCTGGGATCAACTGCATGGGAGTAATGCCACTGACAGGAATGCATGACCAGACAGCCAAAAATGAATAAGTAAATGAAATACACAGATGGAACCCAAAACGCCACAAAAGCAAAGTGAAGGGGAGCACACTGAGGGACCTACCACACATGACTTGAGCTTCTCTGGCAGCGGGTCCACCAGTTCGTCAGCAGTGCCACTTTCAGCATCTGGTGGCTCTGGCTTGCACACCAGGTCCCGAATCAGCATCCTGCACCATCAACAGGACAGGAGTATTGTGCAAGTTCTGCTAGAAATGTGGTGCTTCAATGTCATGACACATATCTTAAAACATGACAGAATCAGCAATCCTGCACCATCGACAGTGACAGGAGTATTGTGCAAGTTCTGCTAGAAATGTGGTGCTTCATTGTCATGGCACATATCTAAAACTGACAGAATCAGCATCCTGCACACATCAACAGGACAGGAGTATTGTGCAAGTTCTGCTAGAAATGTGGTGCTTCAATGTCATGGCACATATCTAAAACTGTCAGTAGCACAATGAAGCAGGGACGCACCCCTCCCCATGCCTACTGATATGGTAACAAAACAGACACTGCAACCCCCACTTTCCCAACTTTTCAACCCCAACAATCTCCAAGAACAGGCATAGGAATTTTACCACTGAAAGTAGTTTTATGATATATGTACCTGTCCTAATAAATATCTTGTCTTGGTGAGGAGCATTGCGAGGACCAAGCATTTTATCTCCAGACTAGTGAAAGAAATCATTCTCTTAGGCCTTTGGTGCCTCTGGCACAAAGTTCTTGGTTCTGGGGAACTGTACAGGGACATTCCTATGTGGATTATTGTCTCTCTTCTGGGTGAGCAAACTTCCACCATCCTTTTTGATATTCTGGCATTTGTTTGGACAAGTGAGTATGAGAAAAGGAATTTTACAACTAAAAGTAGTTTTATGACACATGCCCAAATGTCAGGATACCCTCCTGTCTCCCCACTTAGTCTGGAGAAGATGCAAGAACTGAGCTAGTTTTAAACATAGTGCAGTGTTGTGATATCACCGAAGGGCATCACTCCTTAAGTCTTACTGGTATGGAGGCAAGGTTAGCTCCCTTCTCTCCCAGTTTTGTCTTTTGGGGAATCCTGATAATATGGCTACATTCCACACCAAGCCGGGAGAAGACATATGTCTGGACAGGTAAGAATAAGAAAATCAATGTGCATTCTTCTGTCTACTAGTTTTATATATAAGGTAAATAGAGTTCACTGTCACACATACATTTCAAATCTGCCACCATCACTGACCATACAGGGAAAGAGTTCTTTTTTGAAGGACATTTACAGACAATTCCTCAATGTATACACCCTGTGGAGGAACCGACCCTGCACCCCAGTGCCAATATGCAGTTGCTGTGCTTTCAGCACCCATTCTGGAAATTCCAGGACAACAGTCCAATATCTTAAATAGCGCTTCGTCCTTTTCTCTTGTCTGGATTTAAGGTGTTTTGTTTCTTTTCAGTCATTTTTTTTAAAAATCAGCACACACGTGTCCATACATCTCAGTGACATCATGCCTTTTCTTCCTATCGTGTTTACATTTAATTGATAGATGCAGGAAAGCTGCATGTGGAAATATCAACAACAACAATAAAAAAAGTAATAAGCTGTCTTCCAAACTCCTTGCAGTTTGCTCCATGATCATGTTTAAGTTTCAGCAGCAAATATCCCAAATGACCATATGAAGCCCTTTTAGGAATTCATGGCCATAGAATATTCAAAATGCATATAATGACGTTCAACAACAACGTATTTGAGCAACATCTTATTTTGACCTGACATCTGAGGTTCACCAAGTTATCATTTTCTGGAGACAAGTTTACACTTCATTCTACCAACCATGTAATATGTTTCTTTCCATCCAGTTTGGAGTGTCAGAATGAAAAGTCTTTAATTTGACCAAAAAATATTCATCTGCCATCACAATCTATAAACTCAACTAAGATTAAATAACATCTGAACGTGACGTATCTTCCTCGTCCTTTGGAAAAAAAAAAGAAAAGGAAAAAAAGACAAGTTGAGGCAATCCTCGTCACACAGGAACCCCCCACTCCCCCAGTGCCCTACGCTGTTCAAAGCCTCACCAGAGGACGGAGGGGTCGCTAGCGCTGCGACTAAGGTGGTAGGCCAGGGCAACCATCAGTCCACACAGCACGGAGAACAGCACGTTCTGGGCCGCCTCCTGGCTCAGCTTGCCCCCCTCACATGGGGGGTCCTCCCCGATGCTCTGCACACACACACATCGCAAATGACCTCAACCCCCTCACCTCCAAACCACACACATCACCACTGACCTCAACCCCCTCACCTCCAAACCACACACACCGCAACTGACCTCAACTCCCTCACCTCCAAACCACACACATCGCAACTGACCTCAACTTCTTCACCTCCAAACAACACACATTGTTACTGGCCTCAACTCCCTCACCTCCAAACCACACACATCACCACTGACCTCAACCCCCTCACCTCCAAACCACACACATCGCTACTGGCCTCAACTCCCTCACCTCCAAACCACACACATCGCAACTGACCTCAACTACCTCACCTCCAAACCACACACATCGCTACTGGCCTCAACTCCCTCACCTCCCAACCAAACACACACATCACCACTGACCTCGCCTCCCTCACCTCCAAACCACACACATCGTCACTGACCTCGACTCCCTCACCTCCAAACCACACACATCGCCACTGACCTCAACTCCCTCACCTCCAAACCAAACACATCGCCACTGACCTCACCTCCCTCACCTCTAAACCAAACACACACATCACCACTGACCTCAACTCCCTCATCTCCAAACCACACACACACACATCACCACTGACCTCACCTCCAAACCAAACACACACATCACCACTGACCTCAACTCCCTCACCTCCAAACCAAACACACACATCACCACTGACCTCACCTCCCTCACCTCCAAACCACACACATCGCCACTGACCTCAACTCCCTCACCTCCAAACCAAACACACACATCACCACTGACCTCAACTCCCTCATCTCCAAACCACACACATTGCCACTGACCTCAACTCCCTCACCTCCAAACCACACACACACATCACCACTGACCTCACTGACCTCAGCTCCAAACCACACACATCGCCACTGACCTCACCTCCAAACCACACATCACCACTGACCTCAACTCCCTCACCTCCAAACCACACACATCGCCACTGACCTCAACTCCCTCACCTCCAAACCACACACATCGCCACTGACCTCAACTCCCTCACCTCCAAACCACACACATCGCCACTGACCTCAACTCCCTCACCTCCAAACCACACACATCGCCACTGACCTCAACTCCCTCACCTCCAAACCACACACATCACCACTGACCTCAGCTCCCTCACCTCCAAACCACACACATCGCCACTGACCTCACCTCCCTCACTTCCAAACCACACTGCTTCTCCGACATTTAACAGTCACTGTCCATTAATTCATTTACTTGGGTCGCAGAGTCACTGTAACTTTCACAGACTTTTCAAAGTGTAACTGTTCAGTTACACAAGAAGATGCACAACAGTTTCTTGGATTACCCTACCTCTGCTTACCCGTTGCACAGCTTGAAAGATAATGTCAAACAGGAGCTGGTGGTTTTCATAAAGTCGGCCTTTTGTAAATGGCACCATCATGGATGTTAACATATTCATAGGGCTCCTACTAATGAAAACCAAAAATCCATAAATTCCAGGAGTGAGGGGAGGGGCTTCCTGATTTAATAATGTAAGCAGTGTCCTCAGCCAGTGTATTCAAAATGCAACCAGCACTCACTTGATTCCATTGCCACTCTTTTCCTTCCATCTTGATCTTATTCCACTGATCTCTCTCTCTCTATATATATATACACATATTTCTGTGCCTCTCTCTCTCTCTCTCCCAGATTCTCATTTTTACATTCCACTGAAATCAGCAAAATCACTGAGAAGTGGGAGCCTCCTATTGAAAGTTTTAGCACCCACTGCACCAGCAGAAAGACGACATCAAAGATAAGCGACGGGAGATGACAAAGTCAACTTTGGGAGAAGTAAAACCAACCAACACTAAAGATTTTTTCCTTCTATGCGGCTCCATTGTAGATTTCATAAACTAAAACAGGGGCTCAACACCTTCAAGACCAGTAAGGATTCACAGGTGTTATAAGAGGATGTGGTATCTTCAACATCAGTGCTGATACAGGTGCACCACATCCATCATCACACTCATCACTACAGGGATTAGCCCATTTACAGCTGTGGATTTAACACATTCCAGATGACTTACACGTTTCCTATAACAAAATGGCTGTCACACTTACAAGATAATTTGGAGTAGTGCATGTGGTCCAATTCCTTTGAGAAGTCTGATCATTTTTAGTTAGGAGCATGTTTTCATGCTAACCACCATTGTACAACTTCCTTTAAAACAATGGAAGCTTTTTACTTTTGTGTGCTGGATTTTCTGTGTTTTCTTCATGGCTGATGCTGCCACAGGGTTTGAGTCTGTTTGAGTGAGTCGAGTCAGAAATGTGATAACAAGTCAACAACTGATCTTCAAGATTATCAACACCCTTACCTCCAGAGCCCCGTAGGCCAGGCCATACAGGATTACGACTGACAGGACACTGCGACACACGCTGTAGGTTGAGGCAACCAACCCTGTTGAAGCTGTAGACACACACACACACACACACACACACACACACACACACACACACACACACACACAGAGTCACAAGGTATCACGCCTATCAAAACTTCATAAAAAAAAAATATATATATAAAAGAAAACAAGAAAGAGAAAGAGAGATAAAATAATCAATACAGGATGCTAAAATTCTGGTGGACACCTCAGTTACACAGCCCATAGAAAACCCTGAAAAATCTGTTTATTACTACTTTTTCTTCTGCGTGTTTGTGTGAGAATGAGCTTCTTCTTCTTCCTACTGTTAACTATTTTCTTCTAAGCATCAAACACCTTTATAAGATCTAGCTACTCTTTTTTTTACGTCAGTAACTCATGTTAATGTCTTCAATGTGAGGTGGTTTTTCTTTTTTTAAAACTGAAATGAATGAATGTTGTATACCTTTGAAATGTTGTACATATTGTCAATATACTGATGTAACATACTTCCCAAAAAAGACCAACATCTACATTTAAAAAACAAAGGAATTGATTTTCACAGAGCAATCATAAACTGCTGCTGATAATACAAGCGCATGCTTGCATGCTTTATGTAACTTATACATGTGCTGTGGCATCTATGTGTTAAGCTATGCACACTCTTTGACATTCTTCTATTTGAAGATGTACCTCTGTGTGTCTGTCATCAGCCTTAACAGATTACACCTTGGTGTACACTTGTGTGTGAGTGTAATAATGGTCTAGTCAATTTTTCCAATGGCATCTGTTCTCGCACATGAAAGGAAACAGACTGATTCAAAAACTTTTCGTATGGAAGCCAGTATCTTGCAGAGTGACTGCACTGACACAGCGAGGATGAGTTAGTCCCCCTCTCTTCTATTTTAAACTATGAGCTTTCCAGCTGTCACGGGAATGTCCATGCAAAGAAGGCTGAACGTGCTTGTCTGGACAGAGAAGTGGGAGAAAAAGGTCAGACGCCAGCCAGACTCACCATTGCCTCCAAAGATGTGCATGTCCACCTGCTCCAGGATGTACATGATGAAGGTGTTGACCTGAGGTAGCAAACCCACCGTGAACAGCAGCGGAAAACACAAGATGAACACTGCAACAACAGCCACACTTCCCTTCAACACATGGAATTATCAATGTGACGGCTATCGCAATATCAGTAATTAACACCGTTTACCATTATTCTGACCACAATCTATACACCAACTATAACAATGCATCAGAGTGAAGTCTTGATGATCCAGAATATCATTCTTAACATTACTACATACTGTTCTGACAACACTTTATTAACTGACAACAACAAAAAAAATCATAATTTGTCAGTAACAGACATAAATGTAAGCAAACACTTGAACATTAAAAAAAAAAGGAATATTACAAGTAAAAGCAGTTTTATGGTATACTTACCTGTCTGAACATATTCCACTAGGCATGGAACAACACTATACATCAGGATTCCTGTAAAAAGATTAAAAATGGAGAGCTCTTCCCTTCCCTTCCATCAGGCCAACAGGAGTAGTCACCCTTAGTGAGCTGATGCTCAATTCACCCCGACAGCTGGAATTCAGTTTTCACCCCTTTTCAGCACTGTGGGGAGGGGAGACGGTGTCCTACTGTTTGGACAGGTAAGTATATCATAACACTACTTTTAGTACAAAATTTCTTTTTTCTCATACCTACCTGTCTGCATCCACCAACCTGACAGAGCAGCTCAAGTTACCATCTTCAGGCTGCGAACAAGGTTAACTGCTAGCTTCTCTCCCATCTCAAACTCTCTCATACTGACCAGTGCCCTTGAGACACAGGCTCTCAAACTCCCACCCACATCTTACAGTCCTGTCCCTCCTTCTAAGCCTTGAGACGCCAGACGTGGCCCAGTCCAGCTGAGGTCCAGGTAGCTGGGGGAACCAGTGGGGTCTCTGAGGCCGACTGTGGACTTCGCCTTACTAACCGGATTGAGGATATAGCATGGCCAGGAATGCGAAAGAAAGAAAGAAAGAATACCTACCTGTCCAAACAAATGTGTGAATATCGAAAAGGGTGGTGGGAATTTTTACCTGAGAAACCAGTCCAATCTTTCAGACTCAAATATGCATGAGGCTGACCATAACTCATCCCAGAGCTCGGTGCCAAATAGCCAACTGGCCCCAAGTCTCCGCTGTCTTCCTGAGGTTAAAGGATTGTACCCACTCTCCCTCGTGGCTACACTAACAAGAGCCAAATAAGAGAAAATAAAGTGAGCCAGGGTCAGGAAAAAAGAGAAGACCCAACGAACCAGACCTTACATTCACATGCAAGAGACAGCTGCCAAACAGGCAAGGGTCGCGCACACTGAGACACAGGTCAAACAAACATGATAATGCCCACGGGCAAAAGATGACAGCAATACACTTGATGTACTGACACTACATTGACACACACACACACACGCACATATCCCAGTGCCTGAAGCTGACCTAACAAGAACTCCCTGGCAAAGACGAGGGAGGCCTGGACGGTGAAGGGCAGACCATACACGTAGATGGGCTGAGGCATGGAGGCACCGTGGGCGTAGTCCAGCAGCAACACCAGCCCACAGCACACACAGAAGTAAAATGGACGGCTGAACACGATCAGGCGATTGTAACCCTGGAACAGAGACCAGGTCAACAGTTCAAAATGTGCGTGTGTGCATGCATGAGAATGTGTGTGTGTGTGTGTGTGTGTGTGTGTGTGTGTGTGTGTGTGTGTGTGTGTGTGTGTGTTGTCTGTGTACGTATGTGCGAGTGTGTTTGTGTGTGTGTGAGCCCCTGTGTGTATGTGATGTGTATGTACGTGCCGTACGCAAACTCACACACACATCTGCTCCCCTTGAATCAAATACCTTTACAAAATGACTGTCTGAATCTTGGTGATTGATTTAGGATACAACTTCATTCACATCTGGAGAATAACACTGTGAGAAAACATCAATTACAACTTCATTCACATCTGGAGAACAACACTGTGAGAAAACATCAATTACAACTTCATTCACATCTTGAGAACAACACTGTAAGAAAACATCAATTACAACTTCATTCACATCTTGAGAATAACACTGTGAGAAAACATCAATTACAACTTCATTCACATCTTGAGAACAACACTGTGAGAAAACATCAATTACAACTTCATTCACATCTGGAGAACAACACTGTGAGAAAACATCAATTACAACTTCATTCACATCTGGAGAATAACACTGTGAGAAAACATCAATTACAACTTCATTCACATCTGGAGAATAACACTGTGAGAAAACATCAATTACAACTTCATTCACATCTGGAGAATAACACTGTGAGAAAACATCAATTACAACTTCATTCACATCTGGAGAATAACACTGTGAGAAAACATCAATTACAACTTCATTCACATCTGGAGAATAACACTGTGAGAAAACATCAATTACAACTTCATTCACATCTGGAGAATAACACTGTGAGAAAACATCAATTACAACTTCATTCACATCTGGAGAATAACACTGTGAGAAAACATCAATTACAACTTCATTCACATCTGGAGAATAACACTGTGAGAAAACATCAATTACAACTTCATTCACATCTGGAGAATAACACTGTGAGAAAACATCAATTACAAAATAAACAGCACATTTTTTTTCTCTCTAGCATTTAGAAAGCACAGCTGCTGACTCTAAACAATCCTAGAGAGAGGGGAGGGTGGGAAGTGAAGGGAGAGGGGGTCAGGAAGGATAATGGGAAGACATTCTGTCTCTTTTTGATACCACTGCATTGGGTAAAGGTTGACAACTGAAAAAGGAACACATCTGTAAAGGGAAATAACCCCGTACAGATATCTAGAGAATACCTACCTCAGAACATACGAATCTGCCACAAACCAATGCAGTTCTTTTTCCTCTCTTAAGTTTTACTCTTCACATAAAATGTGTAAAATACTGAAGAAAACAGGCATTTTATGCTGAGATCGAAATTTAGTAAAAGTTATAAACCATTGTTTAATGACTGGTAATCATGGGAAGAGGATGGAGAGTTGAAGAACAGCAGGCCTACTTACATGCATTGGTGAGGCTGCATCTGGCTGGACACTCTGTCAACAAAATAAATAAACACAATAAAATGAAATGAAAATAAAAACAAAAAAAAAATCACATGGAAAGTGTGACTGATATAATGATAACTGCCATTGTAGATGTTTAACAAATCTTAACGAAAATGTGGGCACTGGCATCATTTCTTTCACCAGTTATCTCCCCTAATGTCAGCAAAGGTTTCAAGTACACAAAGACAGTGTTCCAAACTTCTCTGAATATTGTCTACATGGAACTGCCCAAACACAACTACAGCTTAACGTTTACAGCAACAGGAAAATGAGGACTGCTCTATATGTAATCTTTTCTCAGGTTTCTGGTTCTGAAAATGATTAAAAAAAAAAAAAAAAAAGAAAGTTACCTGTGATAAATAACTTATCAAAACAATCTGATCTGATCATGTGTGAGAGAAAGAAAGCAAGCATGTGAATGTAAATGTTTGTGTATACTTCTGGTTTTCTTTTCTGTCCGAGAAGGAATTATGGCATGCTTTTTTGGTGTGCAATCTGTTCACTGTCACCATCTATCTTTTCCTTTCTCGTCATTCTTCACATAGAACTCTTAAGATTTCCGATTGGTGATGCTTTTAATCCCACCGTTGTGGGAGCCATTTTCTACCTTCTGGGATGATGTCTCAAAACACCACCAGAATGCATGTGTTTTTTTTGTGTCATCCATTTGACCAGCACACAATGGCTTACTCTTCTCCAACAAGAAAACTGGGATTTAACGTGCTTTCAAGATTTGTTCATGCATGCGCTCACACACACACACACACACACACACACACACACACACACACACACACACACACACACACACACAGGGCTTCGGCTCTAAAAAGTCTCAATGAAAGGACTTGGAGGGGTGGGACTAAAGTCTGAACAAATGTTAACCCTGAAGAGAACATTTCTCCGCAACCCGCTACCTTGAGCAGGAATCAAACCCTGTTCCTTACCAAGTCCAACCCCTTACCCCGTTAGGCCAACCAGGCCCCCATCCAGGCTCTCCAGCCACTCACCTTGAGCAAGCAATACTGACAACTGGCCATGATGAAACAGAAGAGGAAGATCCACAGGTCGTGGTAGAAGTTGGAGGTCAGCACCAAGGCCCCCAGACCCCCCACAGCAATCGCCATCAGCACAGCCACTCCCGCCTCGATCAGCGACAGGTTTCTGCAACATCGTAAACCCTAGTCAGTAAAGGTCAGCCAGCTTAGCAAGCTGTGGTGCCAGTGTGAGAGCATGATGGACTCGTATATGTGTGTGAGTGATCTGCTGATGGCTCTGTCCTTGCAGAGAGGGGTGAGGCTGCACAGCACCAAGCTGATCGGTTCATTTCAGTCCAACATTGAACCAAACATCCTGACATGACAAGCAGGCAACCCAGAACATGTGACAGCAACCTGTTCTGGTGACTCTTCCTGACTCCCCTGCTTTTTTTTTTGACACCACTAGATCTTACTTTCAGCTGGGTCCTCCTTCCAAGGCCCCAGACCCTGTGTGTGTGTGTGTGTGTGTGTGTGTGTGTGTGTGTGTGTGTGTGTGTGTGTGTGTGTGTGTGTGTATGTGCGAATGTGTATGTGTGTGTGTGTGTGTGTATGTGCGAATGTGTGTGTGTGTGAGTGTGTGTGTGTGTGTGTATGTGTGTGTGTGTGTATACACATGCAGCTGTGTACATCGCTTTGCTTTCAAGAGAACTTGTGAACATAAATAACTGGCATATCAATGAGCAAGACACCTGTAGACGTGGATGCAAACCCCAAAATAGATACTTACACCACCTAAGTTTCTTGATAATCAGTACATAGCTCAGCAGACCGCAAACAGCCTTTTCAGGGATGTCAAACTTGCACAAGGGAAAAAAAGGTCGTATGACAAAACAAATCAACACCATAAAGGACAAATCAACAGGACAATCACCATGAACTGAACAACAGCAGCAAGGTCAGTACCTGTCCAGCCATGAAGGAAAAATCAACAGGACAATCGCCATGAACTGAACAACAGCAGGACGGTCAGTACCTGTCCAGCCATAAAGGACACATCAACAGGACAATCACCATGAACTGAACAACAGCAGGACGGTCAGTACCTGTCCATCCATAAAGGACACATCAACAGGACAATCACCATGAACTGAACAACAGCAGGACGGTCAGTACCTGTCCAGCAGGGCCAGCAGAGCCAAGCGGTCAAAGCGGATCTTCCAGTACTTCTCCTTGTTCCACCACAGCCGGTAGAAGTGCTTGGGTTTGTCCCCGTGACGATTGTTGGTGTGGGTAATGTCGCTGTCGCTGGACCCTTCCGGCAATCCCATCGTGCGGTTACGCTCCAACAGTGCCTGCCAGGAACCACAATGTCAAAAGTCAAGTCACAGTATACATTTCACCTCACTGAAGGTCACGAAACAGGAATCATCACAGTTTGTTTAAGATAAAGGAGACAGTTGCTGCCTCTTGACGTCACTGATAACAACATGAAGCTTTACTAGGTTAGAAACTGAGAAACATTCACTTAGCAACAATTCACTGAATCATAGCACACATGGCCACAGTGCAGTGCACAAGGAACTTGAAAAAAAGTGTCTCAGGTCTGATGGTTCTGAAATTGCCTGTGGATAAAACGTTTTTTAAAAAACCCAAAGAAAACCAAAAAAAAAGTAATGAAAAAAAAAGTGTGATTCCAGTCACAGAGTTTGTGTAACAATCAACATCCAGAATAGCATTTTGAAATCCAGCCAGCACACTGTGTATCAAACATACGCTTGGATCTTTTCTCTTTTCTTTTTATAACTGGTTTGTTTCGGCTGGGGGTAGGGGATGGCTCTGATAATGCATGTTCTTTATTTCATGCTCTACTTTTACGGTTGTCTCAAATGCAGGAAACAGAAATTACAATTTTCTGGCCGTCAAATATCAGTCACTGGTTCTACGGAGAGCAGCTAATGCAGACTAGCATGTCTGCATGAACACACTCTGAACTTCTTTGTTTTTCCACTCTAGCTCAATAGCTTTTCGGTAAGCCGAAAAGTACAATGAAAAGTACCAAAGCAAGGTAAATTCTTTGAAAATGGCAAGGTTGGTATAAAATCACTGAACATACTGCAAACATACTTGTCAGCAGAGAAAATAAACTTCCTTAAGAAACGTTTTGTCCGTATGAGTTTTGAGACATTTCAAACGTGTGTATGAAGACGTTATCCACCCAACCAACAAATGAGCAGTGCAGCAGGAAATGCAGGGAACCCCACAGAATGACGCTGGCTGCCACACCTGCACATAGGACTGTAGAATGTTCTGTGTGGCTCGGCGGTGCACTGTGACCCCAAGGGGGTCCCTCTGGCTGGTGTTGTGAGTCACCGTCTCCCTCTGCTCCTCTGACTTGGGCGTTTCCACGATGTCTGTGGACCCTGACCCACTTGAGCTCACCGACCATCTGCGGCACGCACGACACACACACACTCATCAAATCAAACACAAGTAGAAACAGCCATGACATAAAAGAATAAACTCACACTGTAAACCAGCATCCTATTTGGGGTATGCTAGGACTAATCTCACATTGTAAACCAGCGTCATTTTTTGTGTGTGCTAAGAAGAATCTCACAGTGTAAATAGCATTTCTTTTTTCTTTTTTGCTAAGAATAATCTCACACTGTAACCAGCGTTACTTTTTTTTTGTTAGCCAAGCTTTTTACATGCTGATCTTCACGATTGCAAGAAATGCTAACATAGTACACACAAAACTTGAGCAGAAAAAGCCACGAACACAGCACCACTTACACTAATGTCGTATACAAAATATCACATACGACTGTTATCTACTTCCTTCAGTAGTTCTCTCTCCCTCCCCCACCCACCCCCTACTCTTCCCTCATTCCCTATCTGCCTCTCTTTGTGAGTGGACAATTTTATCTTCATCTCTATCTCTTTCTATCCATCTCCTTAAATGGTCATACTATCAACATAAAAAACATGGAAAGGAGTGAATCATGACATGATTTTCACATTATCTGCGAATACATAAATCTACATTGTTTACTTTCATACCATAAAGTATAACATTAACCAAGTACCAACTTTTCCCAAAGTATACAAAAGCACAGGTGTGTCATGATCACACTTATTACACCAAATACACCCAAAGTGTATGGAAACACAGGTGTGTCACGGTCACACTTATTACACCAACTACACCCAAAGTGTATGGAAACACAGGTGTGTCACGGTCACACTTACTTGTCAGACTGTGACTGGGTCCAAGGTTCAGGTTCCACAATGTCTGTTGCTACACCTGCACTGCTTTCTCCAAACGAATAGGACATCCACACACCTGTCCAAAGCAGTGCACACCGTTAAATACAGACTGTATCCTACATGTACAATCAAAACATTCATCATCTGGGTTCATGCTGCACTTCTCAAAGCTAAATAGACCTAGTTCTTCTGTGAGAGATGACAGCATGAACTAAACATGAAGTCAGTTACGCCAAAAGAAAGTGTTGTTTAAACACTTTACATATCCTCCTTCCTTTTACCTCCATTAAAGAGCTGCAAAACGAGTCCTCTTTTTTCCCCCTAACTTTTTTTTTCATTTAATTTTCAACCCGATCAAGTGACAATTAGGATGCGAGCGTTGTGCCTGTGCATGTGTGGGTGCATGCTTGTATGGATGTGCAATAATTCACCAAGAGAAAAATCTAACCACCACGAAGCTCCCTGCCTTTCACACACACATCACAGGTCAATAACCCATGTATTTCAAAATCCATACCCATGTAAGGGCAAAAGCCTATTTCAATCCATTGAGCCACTTTTTTTTTCTTCATGAGGAATCCAAGGGCCTCATTCATCCCAGCACACGCTCCTACCTGACTCATCTTGAAACCAATGGATGGCGCCGTCAGTGGTGTCATCGTGAGACACTGCCAGGTGTCCCCCCGTCCCTGCCACCATGGTGGACAACACCGCCAGCGGTGGGGAATCTTTCCGCCTTTTGGGGGGCCGTCTCGTCCGCTTCCGTCTACAAGAGGGGGACGTCAAGATCATGAGGTGGGAAAAAAAGAGAACATAGGTGTACACCTTATGACACATTTGTTGTATAGAAACACAGTTTGATGAAATCATCACAACTTACAACATTTGTACAACTATTCCACTGAATCTGGATACACAAACCTGGAGAAAATCTCTGTGCAAGATCATCATCATCATCATCGCTTATTACCCTCCTGGGGCACAGGCCGCCAACCAAGGACCTCCAGGCATCTCTGTCCTGGGCTCTTTTCTCCAGCTGGTTCCAAGTCATCCCCATGTTCCTGATGTCTGCTTCCAGGTCCCTGCGCCAGGTGTTCCTTGGCTGACCTCTTTTTCGTTTTTCCTTGGGGGATTGTCTGGTGATGTTGCTTGCAGGCTTCCGCAGCGTATGTCCAATCCAGCCCCAACGTCGTTTCTTGATTTCCTATTCTGCGGGTAGCTGGTTTGTTCTCTCCCAGAGCTCATCATTGTTGATGCTGTCTGGCCACGGATGCAGAGAATCTTGAGCAGGCAGCTGTTAATGAACACCTGCACGTCCTTGGTGGTGGCAATTGTAGTTCTCCAGGTCTCCGCTCCGTACAATAGAAATGCCTTAATGTTGGTGTCAAAGAGCCTGTCTTTGGTGTTGATTGACAGTTCCTTGGAGCTCCAGATGTTCCGTAGCTGTATGAACACTACCCTGGCATTTCCAATCCTTGCTCTGACGTCGGCGTCTGTGCCCCCCTGCTTGTTGATGACACTGCCCAGGTAGGTAAAGGCTTCTACCTCCTCCTCTAGCATCTCGCTGTCCAGCATGATCGAGTTGGTGCTGCCAGTGTTGGCCTTGAGAATCCTTCTGTGCAAGATACCTTACAATTTAATGGAAAAAATAAGTCATTAATCAAGACACTTAATAACACAACTGCATACTCATTTTATCATTACCATTAATAACATTATACTGAAAAACATGAAAGTTCTGATGTCAGTACCAACAGTAATCATGCTGAAAATAAGGTCTGAATGGCTGAACGGGTAAGACATCATCCTCTTGTTCCAAGTCTGGTGTTCGATTTCCTCTCCAGACAGCTAGGTTGGATGACATTTTCTGTTTAGGGTTCACACCTGAGCTGACTCCCATTCCCTCATAGTCCTTAAGATGAGACTTTCAACAGACATCCCATACATCAATGTAAGCATAAACTTTCTTGCATGTACATTAAATCCTATGCCACCTTACGGAAAAGAGAAAAAAAGTCAGCCATCGTGTGGAAGCGGAATAGATGGAACGAAAATAAAACACCCATACACTGGTGTCATGTTTAGACTTCTTCCGTGGAAACGCATTGTGGATGCATTAATGCTGAGATTTTAAACATGATCACAACAGCAAAAATCTCATCCATGGTAAATCTGAGTTCAAGCTTAGGAACGAAGAAAGAAAGTATGGTGGGACGACCTAAAATACTCATACACACCATCCCCTCGCTCCCACTATCATCTGCACTCCAGGAGCTGACTCTGATCTGTAGGTATAGACTGGGTGACCCTCATGAGGTTCAGCTGGAAAATTCCCACTCTCACACATCCACGCAACCACACATGCACGCACGCATACACACACACACACACACATATGCACACATGCACACACACACTCACACACACACACACACTCACACACATGCACACATGCGAGCATACGCAAGCACACACACACACACACTTGCACGCATGCAAGCACGCACGCTCACAGTCACACACAAACAGACCAACCATGTTACATCCAAACACTCACCTCCCTTTCTTCGTGGCGACTGCGTCGGGCTCCACCTTCTCACTGGTGCTGCCTGGAAGAAGGGCAGAGAACTCGGTTGGAATCTTGGAGTCTTCCTCAGTTTCGAGCAGAGGCAGGGGCGCTCTATCCCTCCCCCCAGACCTGCTGCTCCTCCCCGGACCCCCGTCTTCACAGTAAGCTTTGGCTAGAAGGGGGAGGGCAGGGTGGTGACCAGGGTGCATTTCAGGGAGGAGTCGGCCAGGCAAGGCCAGGGTTCCCACAGTCGCCTACAAGCTACAGCCAGGGACCTAACCATGCCCTCACATGCACTTCGCCACCCAATGAAACTTTGCACCCCAGGGCCAAACGGAACTTCACACCATGTTCTTTCCTCCTACAGATTACGCGTCTGAACTGACATGCACACATCAAATTCACAAGACGGCAGTTGCATTCTTTTACATGTCTGTGAAATGCTCTTTCAACAAGCACTGTCCTTCATACTGCATGCATGTCGAGCGCTAAGCTTTCATCATAAAGGGAGACCATTTAAGGTCAGTAAATCAAACTCAAAACGCTTCTTTGTCCCCGGAAACAAAATAAGCACGAACAAGCACTACTGTATACAAAAAAAAAAAAAAGGAAAAAGAAACATGGGAACTTTGAAGCCAATCCAAGCATCTACAGAAGGCTGTGTGCATCACGTGGTCACAAGCCGCCTTCAAAGGCTGTGGGAACCCTGACAGCCGTCAGCCACAGGTGCAAAAGCTCACCACAGACAGAACAGAGCTCACAGACAGACAGACAGAAGGAGAGGGAGGAGGAGAAAAATGAAAGAAAGAAAGAGAAAGAGAGACAGACAGACAGACAGAGACAGACAGACAGACAGAGACAGAGACAGACAGACGGTGAAAGAAAGACCTGTATGTACAGACAGAGTGAGAACACGGAATAAAAACAGGAAAGGCACTGTGTAAGCAAGAAAGAATGACACAGAAAGACAAAAAAAGAAATTAGCTCTTGTACAAGGCATCAACTCATTCCTTTTTCCTTCTTTTTACACAGCCCTGATATGGCCCTTTGCAGTCGGCTAGGCTATAAGCAACATTACCTTACCTTACCTCCTTCTTTTTACACAGCCCTGATATGGCCCTTTGCGGTCGGCTGGGCTATAAGCAACATTACCTTACCTTACCTCCTTCTTTTTACACAGCCCTGATATGGCCCTTTGCGGTCGGCTGGGCTATAAGCAACATTACCTTACCTTACCACCTCCTTTTTACACAGCCCTGATATGGCCCTTTGCGGTCGGCTGGGCTATAAGCAACATTACCTTACCTTACCTCCTTCTTTTTACACAGCCCTGATATGGCCCTTTGCGGTCGGCTGGGCTATAAGCAACATTACCTTACCTTACCTCCTTCTTTTTACAAACTCTTAAGTTTGTTTGTTTTGTTTGTTTCATCTTAAAAAAAATATAAAAAGCATACAGTTAAACTGATGAGGAGTTTCTGGGCTACTGATAAGTTATGTTTTGCCATATTTTAGGTGGTGAAATGCAGTTTCTTCTCATACAGTCATAGTTTTCATCACATACCAAAGTTCTGAAAAGCTCTTAAATTATTTTAAAACTGTTTGTTGGTTTTTTTTGTTCATGAGAGATAGTATAATGATGATGCCTTGCACCACAGCATATCTGAAAATTGATGAACTCCATTCAAAGAAAAAGTAATAAAAACATTAAAGATAATTTTCAACAATATATACATCACACACACACACACACACACACACACACACACACACACACACACACACATGTTCATACTATCCCTTGGGTGAAAGAGTCACTTTGTAAACTGTTAGTTTCGTCTCCTTGCTTTCCTTTGTCAAGGATAAATGCTTTTTTATTTGCTCTGAATTCTTTGCGTCTGTTTTGCTTTCAACGCACTATGGAAGCTCCTTGTTTTCCCTACTATCTTCTCTTCATTTGTAACATTCAGATGATTTTCTTGTCTCCAACTCAGGGCCAAGATCATTTCTCACATAACTTCAACCTCTCAGTTTCCTCTGCATCTCATGACACCATTGTCTTTTCGCTCAGGCTCAGCTCTATTCAGCTCGTTGAATGTTGAGAGAATCAAACACCATTCTCAACCACTTCACCCGTTCTGTTTCAACAAAGAGGCTTCCAGAAGAGATACAGGCCTTTCCTTTCCCTACCACTTTCCCCTGTCCTCAGAGTCTGTTAAAATGTTGTGAAAGCTAGGCTGTTACTATTGACCTGCGAGACTCACACCACATGACAAGGCAACCCTCAGCTCATTCAAGTGGATCTCCATCTGAGGCAGCATTTGCCCAAGTGCATATCTTGGGAACTGCAGACCGGCAGGACCAGAAAGTCATCAGACCCACTCAGCTATGTAATGTTTTACCATGAACCCATATTCACAGTGTAACTCAGAATGCAAACTAGCCATTAACTGTGAATGAACGTTCTGAGAGTGATTCTGATTCATGTGATGATTCTGTTTCATCTCCTCCTCCTCATGTTTGACTTGCACTTTCTGAAATGTTAAACAAGTGGTCAGTCATTTCAGATTCACCAACACCTAGTTTTGAGTGCGCTCCTCAAAGCAATTTGGGATAATCTGCTTGTCCTGTTCAGGCCTCTTGTAAAATCTCATGAGTCAAAGAAGCTTTAACCCAAACATCTTCTGATTTGAATTATGCCTTCCATGGGTTAACACGTGTTCAAGCTGTCTCTTTAACAATATTCCATTCATCCAGGATATACCATTGTCATTAATGGTCAAGTATGGGCCTAGCCTCCCTAGGCTGCCCCCACTGTTACTATCCTGCAGCCTGTCAAAACTGATAACAGATCATCTGACTGCCTGTGTCTTTCTTATAAAAGGGTATCACTTGTGAACACTGTATGCCCTGCAGAACATCTGTTCTCTGGCGTGGCTGCCAATTCAGAGCATTCCTCTTTGGTCATGAGGAACACTGTTTTGGAGTTTTCAAGGCTGTTTGGTGAACTTTGTGGCCACATTACAGCAGCCGCCCCACCCCCCACGACACTTCCTGGTCACACTTTCACACAAGGTAGGAAAGGGTGTTTCTAATCTCAACCCGAGCTTTCCACAATACAATGATTTACAATCTCGGTCATGAAAAACCATAGCATTATGGGTCTCCCAAATGCAGCTCTCCTCTACTCTTGGAACAGCTGGTCTCCGATGAATCTGAACCTCTTTGAGAGGGTTCAATTCAGAACTTGACCCTGAACTCTTTCATCCCTCAACCTGGTTTTCCGGTTTGCAGAAATCCTACCCTTCCTTCCTGCAGCCCAGAAAACCGGGCAGCACAAAATTCCTCCTTTCCTTCCTGCAGCCCGGAAAATCGGTTCTCGCGGTAAGCGCTTTGAACTTCGCGCGGGTCGTGTCATCGGTACACGTCATGACCGGGTCACTCGCTAGGCAGTGTTTATGAATGGAATGGATGCCAGACGGCCCCTACAGCGTGGGAAAGTGGTCGCCGCTCTATTCTGGCCGGTTTGCAACTGCATAAGTGGCAGTTCTCATATGCACCTTTTTCTTTTTTTCTCTAAATCCAGGAATGAAGGGAATACTCATATTATAGGAATCTAGGAACAAGAGGAAGTGATGGTTCACAGAAAAGTAGGAATGAAAGAGTTAAAATTTTCAAAACAGAGTGACTGAGGGCAGAAAATGAAGCAAAATTTCGAAAGAGAGGAGGTTAATTACCGCCAAGACAAGACACAATGCATTTCGACCTCTTGGGTCTTCTTCAGGCAAAAACAAATAACATTTAGGACAGTGAAAATGAAGAACGAGAAACCACTTACCTTCTCATATTCACTGCACAACCATTTTTTGGTCATGCGGTGAATATGAGAAGATAAGTGGTTTCTCATTCTTCGTTTTCACTGTCCTAAATGTTATTTGCTTTTGCCTGAAGAAGACCCAAGAGGTCAAAATGCATTGTGTCTTGTCCTGTATTTTGTTTTCCCTTAAAACTTTGTTTTCCTGTGACTGTCATTTCAGCTTGTAGATACAGTAACATCCAAGCTCTCTCCTGAGATTGATGTCTAATGTGATGGAACTTGGACAGTTGTGTCACTTTCACATATTGCCCCACTCTCCTGGCCATGAACTACAAACCTTATCAGCAGCCCTTGTCCAGTTACAGCTCTCAACATTGATCTACAACCAACAAGAGTGGGGTCTTCAGAGCTCCATTTTGCTGCACAGCTTGAGAAATGCTGAAATTAAGACCTAGATCCTCAGATCCAAAATTCAATCAGTTATCTGGCCAACTTATTCATTTGGTCAGAGACCTTGACCCAAATGGCTGACATTCAGGGTCAAGACCTTCACACTTTCTGCCCACTCTGCACTCTGGTTGAACATTGCATCTCTGGCACTGTCAGAGCTGCGAGATGGAAGTCCTATATTACCTTTGGCAGGTTTCATCCACAGGGCATGTTAACTGATATGACGGCCTATGCTATCTTGGTGGAGTGGCTGATCCAACAGCATCACAGCCACCTTTCACTGATGCTTACTTCCACATGTTTCTCTTTCTTTCCTGATACCAGTCAACAAAACTGAAACAAAACAGACAGAGAGAGGGAGATTCTATACAAGGGAAGAGAGGACTCATTCCTATTTCATCTCTCAGTGTGTTAGAACATTCTTTCTTTCTCCATGGTTTCATGGGCAGCCTGGTTGTGAGTTTGGTCTGGAGAATCTGAGGTCACTGACAACACCTGAAGGCTTTTCATAGTTAGTGTTATTATGCAGTCCTCACTCAAATTTGGCCATCTGTTTGGACAGGTCAGTATGAATAAAGGGAATATTCCTACTGAAATGATTTTTAAGAAACAGTTACCTGTCCAAATATTAAGACATCCACTCATGTCTCCTTTTTTTTTCAAAAGTGCGAAAACTACAGTTCAGTAACGGGAGCGACATTTTCACTCAATGGAGATCAGTCATAGGATGGTACTGTGGGCATAATCCACTATCAGGATATAGCTTTCTTCTCTCTCTTATTTTTTTTCTGTTTTTTTGTTATTGGTTGAGCTTTCTGCCTGATAAAGCGTGTCTATGCCAAGTAGGATTCGACAGGAAAGTCTTCTAAAAGCTTAATTTAATTGGAAAATTCCTTTCTATATACAGATATATATGTGTATGAATGTATGTGTGTAAGAATAATGTAACCCAAAAGAACAAGCAATACCAAAGGACTGCAAGACAAAACCAAGTTATCTAAAGGTCAAGTATTTACAGTTGTGTTAAATTCTTATCATAATGATAATAAGCTTCACATTAATGAATGCATACAAACATAGACACAAGCGTATCCCAAATGGACAGGAAACCTAAACTTTAATGGAAAAAAAAGGAAGAATCATGCCTTGAATTATCACTATCAAATAATATTTACGTCCTGCTCACTCGATCACATGCACACACATACACCCTTTTCCCCTCATTTCTTTTCTTTCCTTCATTTTGGGACTTTGTTCAACAAAGAAAGAAAACCAGCAGAAACATAAAGCTGGCAAACACAACACCAGATGTTCATGGAACACAGAGAGCCACCCTGACCCACACCAAACTGATCATCAAAGGCACACTATTAGAAACGCAGACATGCCTACCCCAAAATCTCTCAAAAGGAACAAATATGTTAGAAACAAAATGAGATAAACAAAATTTTCAAATATTTTCAGGAGCACACTATATTTTTATGAATGTGATGCTCTAAAGATGTACAAGTATGCATGCTCATGCACACATCATCAAGACTATCATGAGCGATAAAGAATGCACACTTGCAGGTTATGCACAAAACCAAGTTTTCTCCTTTCTGTCATCATTGTCAACAACATGGCTATTATTCATCGAATCATTTCCTGACAGTCTGGCAGCATTGATTTGCTTTTTTTTCTGTGTTATAATTTTTTTTTTAACTTCAGCTCAGTTTTGTTTCTTCCGAAGCTGATTTTGGACGTATGCATTTATGGACAGTACTTCAGTTACAACTTGCCATCTGCCATCAGGTTACTCAGCCTATAAAAAAAAAAGGTGCGCCAATTTGTTTTTGACTTGCCCGGGTGTTTCCAGTTTAACAAAACAATCTGCCACCATAGTGTCCGGAACGCTCACTGATTTTCACATGTTCAGAAACAAATATGGCTTACTGTAGGACAGTAGGCATGTCTGGAAATGTTACTGAAAGAAGCAAACCAACAGTCAGCCATCAACGATCTGTTTCACAGAGAAACCAGGTTTCAGAGGTGACAATGAGGGCTACAGCCTGTCAGACTATGGCATGCATGACAGCTCAGTTCAGTAATTGCATTCCTGTCAACACTCTGGAGCAAACAGTTGGGAGCCTGGGGACACAATGCGGGCTACAGCCTGTCAGACTATGGCATGCATGACAGCTCAGTTCAGTAATTGCATTCCTGTCAACATTCTGGAGCAAACAGTTGGGAGCCTGGGGACACAATGCGGGCTACAGCCTGTCAGACTATGGCATGCATGACAGCTCAGTTCAGTAATTGCATTCCTGTCAACATTCTGGAGCAAACAGCTGGGAGCCAGGGGACACAATGCGGGCTACAGCCTGTCAGACTATGGCATGCATGATAGCTCATTCCTTTCCATTGCATTCCTTTCAACATTCAGGAGCAAACATTTGGGAGCCAGGGGACACAGGGGCAGGATGCGGTTTAACTGAAAAAAAAATTACTGTAACTTCCAGAACTGATAAGTAGAACCTATTACAGGGAAATCTTTCAGAACATACCATCTGTTCAGGACGCTGTTCTGGCTCCCACCAGTAACATTCATCTCAACCTTTCTAAAACTCCCACTCTAACTCTGAAGATAAAAACTCTAAACTGGGGGCAGGGAGAGGGATGGGAATGGGGGCAAGTTCTTTTTCTTTCTTTTTTTTTGAGTAAACCTTGGGTTCCAAGCATAAAGGAAATTCCTGACCATTTTGGAAGGATGGTAGCAATGATTTTTTTTTTCAACTGATTTGAGTCAATAACATGAACTGTCCTGTGTTGCTTGCCTTCCACCCTCACATATGGAACATGACTGATCAATCTCGCAGACTATGAAAAAAAAATATCAGAAAACTCATTCACACTAACAAAATTAAATCAGTTTGGCAGTGAGGCTATCAACTGAAGTTTCCACTGATCTAGGAAGTCTTCACATCAGCAAATTAAAGCATATTACAAAGAATTCTTACAAACAATTTTTAGAAACAAAAGAAACTTCTTATCTTCACTCTGACTGAAAGATAATCTTTGCACTTCCAACCAATGTGTTGAAAAGTTAAATATCTTCCATACTTTAACTGGTCATGCGTACAAGTATGCACTAACTCAAAGTGCTGTTCAGGCATGTCATTTTCTGAAACTTGAGAGCTAGAACAGGTATTCAATGGTGAGCCTGTAAGGGTGACCAAGCCTTAATGGCATACAAAATGAAACTACTGCTAGTTTTCTCACCATGCACAGCTGTGACAACACAAAACATGTCTGACTTCTAACACATAGCACAATACTCGGCTATAACTAAAACTGTCACTGCCCTTAGAGATCATAGGCACAGGGAACATCTGCAACTAGTGTTCATTTATGTGTTCATCTATCTAAAAAAACAAAAAAAAAACAAACCCAAATAAAAAAACAAAAACCCCAAAAGAATCAAAGACTCACATGCAGACACATGGTTGTTCCGTTTTTTCTTTAAATATCAGGTGATCTTCCATTGTTATTCTTTTTATTCCAAATACTCCATTCCCCTCAAAAACGAAAGACGCTTTTCCCCTTCCACTCCACCTGGCCTTTTCCCTCCTACTCTCCCATCACCTTCCCCCCAGCTTGTAAATACACCATTCTCTCCACTGCCATTCATAAACAAAATTGGGCCTGTCCACAAAATGTCACAAGTACCCTACGCAACAAATACAGCACAAAAACAAAGAACAAGATAAGGAAAATTGCTTAAAGACTAAATGCATGAATGAACAGGAAGATGCGTGAGCCAATGAGTGGAAAAACAAAAAAATCATCACAATGACGACTGGAAAAAAACTCACCTTCTGCTGGTTTCTCTTTGTGAGAGTCATCATAACCAGAGGCCTGGCTCTCTGCAACACATTCAGGAGCTGCACTGTTTCAAAAAATCCAGATATCAAACTTTGGCATATGCACATAGCACTGTTATAAAAAAAATCCAGATATCAAACTTTGGCATATGCACATAGCACCGTTATAAAAAAAAATCCAGATATCAAACTTTGGCATATGCACATAGCACTGTTATAAAAAAAATCCAGATATCAAACTTTGGCATATGCACATAGCACCGTTATAAAAAAAAATCCAGATATCAAACTTTGGCATATGCACATAGCACTGTTATAAAAAAAAATCCAGATATCAAACTTTGGCATATGCACATAGCACTGTTATAAAAAAAAAATCCAAATATCAAACTTTGGCATATGCACATAGCACTGTTATAAAAAAAAAAATCCAAATATCAAACTTTGGCATATGCACATAGCACTGTTATAAAAAAAAAATCCAAATATCAAACTTTGGCATATGCACATAGCACCGTTTTATAAAATCCAAATATCAAACTTTGGCATGTGCTCAAAAGAGAAAGGAAAACAGGAGATAACAGAGCAGAAAAGGGAAAATTTGAAAAACATAACAACATAAAACAGACATCTATAAGATACAGTATTCAGTAATATGCTACAAGATATTTACAAAACAAACAACAAGAACAACCCATCTCTCTCAACTTTCTAAGCGTCACTCCCCATCTCTAAGTATCTCCCAGCCCCACTACCATCCCACCCCTCTGTCCCACTCTTCACCCTCCAGCCCCACTACCATCCACATCCCTCTGTCCCACTCTTCACCCTCCAGCCCCACTACCATCCCCACCCCTCTGTCCCACTCTTCACCCTCCAGCCCCACTACCATCCCACCCCTCTGTCCCACTCTTCACCCCTCCAGCCCCACTACCATCCCCACCCCTCTGTCCCACTCTTCACCCTCCAGCCCCACTACCATCCCCACCCCTCTGTCCCACTCTTCACCCTCCAGCCCCACTACCATCCCCACCCCTCTGACCCTCTCTTCACCCTCCAGCATGCACACATGTTCATGCTCACATGATCACAAGGACATGTGAACACAGAGACACAATCTATGCAACCAACAGGCTTACACATACCAATAATACCAGTCTCCAAACTCTTCCCTGCACCCCCCACCCTCCATCCCCCTCCTACCCTCAATCTGGTAATAATTATCTACAGTATCTGAAATAATTGGTGCGATTATCATATCCATACATGGAGTGACTTATACACAATACTAAAAGGCAGCAAGAAGTGCAATCATGACTCTTCTTTCAGTTTCATACTTAACATCCCAAACACACTTCTTTAAAAACAAATCTGCTGCTAGCGAAATGTTACTGAATGAACATGCATAGATTGATGCAGCACACTTCCAACAATCACAATGGGATATGAATCCTTTGTATGTGGGAGAAGCTCAGCTTACTTTTCATTCTAACCAGTTTGGTCAGCTGTTTCAGTTCTTCGGTGTATTCGTCTGGGTCACAGAGGATTTCAATTATTTTACGGCGGATTTCTTCCGGGTCTGACAGGTCTGTGGATCCTGGACTTGTCGACAACACTTCTGCAACAACGCAAAATGCCATGTAACAGACCTTTTACCAAAAATAACGCATCTACAGACATACACACACACAGCACACACACAAAAGGCATCTGCAGAGATAAACACACACACACACATTGTACACACATCTCACATGCTCAGAAACACACTCAAGCATAAATGCAAGGCGTATCCACACAGACATAAACACACACACATTCACAAAGACATACGCACACAGAAACACACCGTCACACGTTAACGCACATTCAGACACTCGCATTGTTTACTTTTCTTTTAAGAATCATGTAATAATCCCTTGCCCTTTTAAAATAAAAACATATTTAAAACCAAAATATTTCAGTCTCTTGCCACATACAGACTCTTGAAGACAGCACAGCCTTATTACTGGTGTTTGTTCCTGTATGTGTTGTCTGTCTTGGGCATAGTCAACCTGGAAGCACCCTTCTCTTTCCAGGCATGACTACCACTGAAATCCTGTAAACAGGTGGCTTGCTCTGGTCATTAATGCATGGCTGTTACAGTTCATGTAAAAATTCCATCTCGATCAGTGACACCATCATGAAACTCCTTGAAAGCGCTGTGTTAACCCTTTCCCTACCAGCCTGCATATGTCTCTGCTTGCTGAGGGAGAGTCTGCCTGCTTACAGAGATATTTTACCCCAGAATTGCTATTGGTGTGCTTTTCAACAAAAATGAATGCATTCTCTACAAAGGAAGTGTAAAAATCTTCCAAAATTAAGTGTGTGTGTGTGTGTGTGTGTGTGTGTGTGTGTGTGTGTGTGTGTGTGTGTGTGTGTGTATGCATGTTCCATCTTCCTTTTTTTTTGTACAGAAGATGGTAAAGGATAGCTGATCTTGTAGCAACAACAATTCTTACACAAATTATTTTCAGACCTGATTAATCAGTATACTTTAACACAAATTCAGGACCTTTCCCCAGTTGTTTTTTTTTTTGTTTGATTGGTTTTTTTTTTGTTTTCACTTTCGGGCTTGCAGAAGCCACTATTGGTCCGAAGTATCTGTGTGCTGATGAAGAGGCAGATACAGCCACATGCCATTTCGAATGAGAGATTTAGCAACAATGGTTGCTCTTTGATCAAACCCAGACAACACCATAGAAAAACTTTAAACTGTGCTGTGCAGTTACCACTCAAGAGCATTTGTCTAAGAAACTTTTTATTTCCTTTTATCTTTAGTTTGTCAAACATATTTTGTATTTTTGCCAAGCACATACATGTACGAAATACAGAAAAATCATAAGGGTTAACAGGCTTGTGCCTGCAGTGCATTATAATGCCAGGCTGCTTGATATGGGTTACTTCACTAAATCTACTACCTGACTGAGCAAAACATCACTTTCTCACACAAGTGGAGACAATTGGCACAGCATTCATCGCTGCAGTGCTCAAACAGCTTTGTCATGCCTAGGGATCAGAGTTATAACAGCAGTAACAGACAGGACAAAAACTGCTTTTCAATACATAACTCCCACCCCTATCCACAGTCCCCTCCGTTTCACCGTCTCCCACAACTCACCAGACTGACTCCTGTTCCTCCCTGAGGACAGAGGGCCCACAGCCGATGACGACGACGATGTGGTAGGCCTCGTCTTGTCGTTGCTGGAGGTGGTGAGGGAGGGGGGCAAGGTGTGGTGCTTGTAGTGTTTGGGGATGGCCCCCTTGCTGCGCATCAGCTCCAGTTCATCGGCGGAGGGGCTGGAGGGGGTGGTGGTGCACTCCAAGCCCATCAGGGGCTGGTAACTGGTAACAGGCGGGGCTGACTGGTCCACAGGGGAGCTCATGTCGTAGGAGCTCTCCCCTTCGTTGGTGACAGTGCTGGTGGAGTCGGTGATGTCTGTGGACAGAACAGATGTCAAGATGACCAGAATGAGCTTGGTGTGAGCACCACTATGTACGAGAACTGCTTTGATGTACCGGATTACATCTGGATTTGGTTGTGGCAAGGTTAGATGGATTTCTCTTTTTCCAACCTCCATTGGTAAATATGAAAAATAGGTCACATGACTGGGTTACACTGGAACAGGACAGGCAGATAAACCTTTACAAAGAAAGACTGACAGATAGACTTACACACCCACAGATGGAAACAGACAAAACAGATAAAGAGAGTCATGGTCAACAATCAAGACAAACAACAACAAAAATTCTGACGATCTTCTAAACATAGCTGAAGCTCCTGTTATGGAAAATGTAGCAAACTATGATGGAAACAAACTGCCGAGTCTTCACTCATGTTTTAACTCAGGCTGATGTTTATAATGACACAGCGCTGGCAAGTGGACACACACGGACAATATAAGACACTGAACACAACAGAGCTTGACAGAAACACAAAACAACAGGAACCACACACCTGAGTTGATGGAGTCGCTGTCGGTGTGAAACAGGGAATGCGCTGCCCCGGAACTGGCCCCAGACCGATGCTGATGATGGTGCTCCCTGGACACAGTGTCACTACTCACTGCTGCCCGTCCCACCGCCCCTCCAATAGCCCCGCCCTCTGCCCCACCCACCCCATCACTTCGACTTGAGTCAGGCTGACTCAGAGACCTGCTAGTCCTCTGGTGGCGCAGCTCTTCAGGAGGGACAGCATCTTTTTTGTGAGAGGCAGGGGAGCTTTGGGTCTTCTCCACTACTGTGGAGCCCGAGTCTGTTGTCCGGCCGCTTCCTGGCCGAGATGCTCGCAAGTCACTGGCTTCTGTGATCCATGGAATCACAGGAGGGACCTCACCGGAACTCAGTTCTGAGATGTCACTCCCGCTTGAGTGGCGGTGGTGTTGCTGCTCCTGCTGCTGCTGTTGCTGTTGCCGCTGCTGTTGCTGCTGCTGCTGCTCTCGCTGCTGCTCCGTTTCTCTGTAGGGCAGGGCAGACAGGGACAAAGATCGCAAGATTTTCAGCCGCTCGGATCTGGTTGGCATGGGAGAGTCTCTTCTGGGTTTGGAGGCAGAGCTGGAGGCCAGCCCGGCATGCCTGTTGTTGGCAGTGGCTCCTGAGCGTCCTTTGCTGTTGATGCGGAAGCCTCCTTCCCTGTGAATTCTGCGCCGGGCCTTAGGACAGCTGGTCTGCGGGTCGGTACTCTCCGACACCATGACACCATCACCGCTTGGGCGATTAGCTTGTCCTGTGTCTGTCCCGTACCTGAGGAGGAGGAAATGGATTAGTGACACTCACTATGTGTGTCAGTATTACGGTCACAGGAAATAGATTAGTGACTCCCACTATGTGTGTCAGTATTACAGTCACAGATATCTGACAAACAAATCAGTGTGTTTGTGACACACTGTCTAAGTGCAGTCAAGGTCTCTTCCTGACAATGTTTGTGACACACTGTCTTCCTGCAGTCAAGGTACCTTCCTGACAAATGTTTGTGACACACTGTCTAAGTGCAGTCAAGGTCTCTTCCTGACAATGTTTGAGACACACTGTCTTCCTGCAGACAAGGTACCTTCTTGACAAATGTTTGTGACACAGTCTTCCTACAGTCAAGGTATCTTCCTGACAAATGTTTGTGACACACTGTCTTCCTGCAGTCAAGATATCTTCCTCACAAACGTTCATGACAAACGATCTTCCTGTAGTAAAGGTAACCCCCTGACAAATGTTAGTGACACAGTCTTCCTGCAGTCAAAGTAAATTGCTCACAAACAACTGTTCGTGAAAAACTGTCTTCCTGCAGTCAAAGTAAATTCCTCACAAACAACTGTTCATGAAAAACTGTCTTCCTGCAGTCAAGGTATCTTTGACAAAGGTTTGTGACACACCGTCTCCCTACAGTCAAGGTATCTTCCTGACAAACATTCGTGACACACTGTCTTCCTGCAGTCAAGGTATCTTTGACAAAGATTTGTGACACGCTGTCTCCCTACAGTCAAGGTATCTCCCTGACAAACATTCGTGACACACTGTCTCCCTACAGTCAAGGTATCTCCCTGACAAACATTCGTGACACACTGTCTCCCTACAGTCAAGGTATCTTTGACAAAGGTTTGTGACACACTGTCTCCCTACAGTCAAGGTATCTCCCTGACAAACATTCGTGACACACTGTCTCCCTACAGTCAAGGTATCTCCCTGACAAACATTCGTGACACACTGTCTCCCTACAGTCAAGGTATCTCCCTGACAAACATTCGTGACACACTGTCTCCCTACAGTCAAGGTATCTTTGACAAAGGTTTGTGACACACTGTCTCCCTACAGTCAAGGTATCTCCCTGACAAACATTCGTGACACACTGTCTCCCTACAGTCAAGGTATCTCCCTGACAAACATTCGTGACACACTGTCTCCCTACAGTCAAGGTATCTTTGACAAAGGTTTGTGACACACTGTCTCCCTACAGTCAAGGTATCTCCCTGACAAACATTCGTGACACACTGTCTCCCTACAGTCAAGGTATCTCCCTGACAAACATTCGTGACACACTGTCTCCCTACAGTCAAGGTATCTCCCTGACAAACATTCGTGACACACTGTCTCCCTACAGTCAAGGTATCTTTGACAAAGGTTTGTGACACACTGTCTCCCTACAGTCAAGGTATCTCCCTGACAAACATTCGTGACACACTGTCTCCCTACAGTCAAGGTATCTCCCTGACAAACATTCGTGACACACTGTCTCCCTACAGTCAAGGTATCTCCCTGACAAACATTCGTGACACACTGTCTCCCTACAGTCAAGGTATCTTTGACAAAGGTTTGTGACACACAGTCTCCCTACACTGAAGGTATCTTCCTGACAAACATTCCTGACACACTGTCTTCCTGTGGTCAAGGCACCTTCCTGACAAGCATACATTCCTGACACATCATCTCGGTCAGACTTCATCCAGTTGATGGCTGCGTCTCTCAGTTGTGCTTGAAATTTGCTGACCAACATTACAGATGTATGTATCTTTTGAGGTAGGCTGACATCGCCATGTACGATGAAAGGAAGCACAGAGAACAGGCCAGGTATGAAGTCTTTTACCAAAATGTAACTGGGTAGTATCGTCTTTATCATCCTCATTGATTGTTGAAAAAAACGAACATACAAACACACACACACACACAATCTCAAGTTCTTCACTCATGGTGACCTAGTTCTGCCGTCATCTCAGCAGCCACACCTGCAGTGAGCTTATGTCACACTGGAAAAAGTGCACAAATTCATGAAGATGTAGCGCTGGATATGGCGGCACTCTCCTGACTGGGAACGCATTCACACTCACTCCTCAATGAAGTAATTATCATTATCGGGATGGGGCTTAGTATGTGACTTCCTATGTATTTTCGGTCAGAACATGAACCACTGAACACCACTGAGGTGACACAGAAGCAGTGCCTTCTGACAACCTAACATTGACAGCTCCCTGTGCATTACCATTGGTGCTGGTGTTGTGACAGGGTTGGTGTCGGTGCAGATGTGTATGGGATGGTCAGAATGACTGGAATGGGAGTTATGTTACTGAGGGGGTATGGGAGATAAAACAATACTGAAAAATATTTTTAAAAAAAATCAACATAATGTTTCTTAAAAAAAGCACATTTCTGTAACAGCTCTGGAGCATTACAAAGCATAAATCAGTTCAATCCCATCAGTTTCTGTGTATCTCAACATTGTACAGCATATATTTATCTCAGTTCATACTTTTTTTTTTTTCTTTTTTTTTCTGTCCCAACCTCTGCGCCACCTCAGAGGCAGTGCACCCATGCCGCTCATTCCGATACCCCGTCCACAGCCACAGCCCGGTCAGCCCCGCCGCAGCCCCCGGCACCGGCAATCCACAGGGAACAGTCAATGTCAAGTCGTCAAGAGGCAACCCACCGGAGGAGACACTGCACTGCTGCCAAGTCACTTCGGTGGTGTTCAGTGGCGCCTGTTCTGTTCTAACATACGCAGGACACCACCTACTAAGCCCCCTACTGACGACAATAATTGCTTAGTCGCGGAGCCGGCGTGAGTGAGCTCTCCCTCCGGAGGGCGCCACCACGTCCGTCCAACGACAGCCCCCATGGACTCGCCGATACCGGTGACACCGACAGAACCAAACCAAGGCCACAGACGTGGAAAGGACATCGAAATTGAGGTCACCATGAGAGCAGGGCATGAAGGGCCACAGAACTTGAGACATTTTTTAATGCTGATCGATGACAATGAGGATGATTAAGATGATGCTACGGATTTCCATTTCGGTCTGAGACTACATGACAGGGCTGTACTCTACGCTTCCTTTCATAATATATCCTGGCGTCAACCAGGCCTGAGAGATACAGGCACCTGCAGTGTTGGTCAGGAAGTTTGAGCAACACTCTCAGAAACGCATCCATTAAGTGGATGAAACTCGACTGTGTGGTCCCAGTCTTCCCAACTGAGTCCGCAGCAACTCAACTCTGGGTAGGAGCCAGTCGGGGCAGAAAAACCCACATGACTTCTGATGGGATTCGAACCCACGACCTCCCAGCCGGGAGTCCGCGACGCTAACCACTTCGCCACGGCGGCTGGTCAGTTCATACTTATTGGTGACACTATCATAAATCACACTGTCAGCAACTCCTCCCTTCCCAGCGCTTTGGCCCTTTTCTGCCAGGCAAAGACTGTCAGAATACTGATTGCTGTCGTCAAATGTTTCATTAAATTGGCAATTAGCACTTTGGAGGATAATTATCAGTTAGTTCAGTTAGGTTGATCTCCCGATCGAGCCTCTGTGACGTACTCCTTCCATTTGCTCCTGTCCTACATAGCTGCCTTGATCTCATCGATGTTTTCGTGGCCAGTGTCCCTTTTGAGAAGATCAATGAAGTCTGTTGTCTTCCTTCCCCTGTTCGCTCTCCCCCCAGTTGGCTGCCACAGTACAAGTTGTGAAGCAACCAACCTCCTCTGGATGCTGCATACAGTGACTGGTTAGGCGAAGCCTACGTGTTCTTATCTGGTCACTAACTTCAGGGAGGTGTCCATATAGCTCTTCGTTAGTCATGTGCTGCTTCCAAGACACATTTAATGCCATCCTCAACATGCGGGTATACGTACCATCAAGACTCTTCTCCATCTGCTTTGTTAAGGTCCATGTTTCCGAGTTGTAGAGCAACACAGACTCAACAGTGGATACAAAGAGACGTACCTTTCTAAAGTTCTTTTTTCAAGTTAGAAGTTCATATCATCTTCAGCTTGTGACATGCAGACCAAGCAAGGGCTTTTCGAACAGAGATATCTTTCTGACTGATAAGTATGTTACCTCCATTATGTTAAAAAGAAAAAAAAAAAGCTGCTACACTCATCACATCAGCATGAAAGACCTAGAGAGAGAGAGATCAGCCTCCAAATGAACAACAGGGCAGTCCACATACCTGTGTGTGTTGTTGTAAGCTCTGAATCTCTGAGGCATAGACATGTGGAAGGGTTGTCGTGGCTGGAACGTGCTCAGCATAGGGGAGCTACTGGTCTCCAGGGCGCTCACGGCTCGCCGCACCACCCTGCGATCCCGACGAGCTCGCAGCCGTGGAATGTGTTCCGGGGAGAGATCAGAATCGCTTTCCTCCTTGAAGGATTTAGCCTGGGTGCCAGCACCGGGCAGGGATCGACGAGGCTGCAGCTCGATGTCGGCCTTGGTGGTGATGGTCAATGGAATGTCTTGTCCCTGCGACCATGTCAGGGAGTTCCTTGTGTCTGCAGAACAAAAGAAACATTTCAGTTTCTTGTGTGCTGCTATACAGCTAGAAACTGAATCAAACATAGGACACTGACCTCTCATGATGTGATCATCTGCATGTACACCTGGCACCAAATATAACTAAAAATACAAAGAAAGAGCTGATGAAATTTTTCTTTTCAATGTGAACTGCCAACTAATTGTCCTGATAGACAACTGTACAACTATACACCAAAGAAAAAAATTGCAGTTCTCACTCAGGGTACTACTGGAGAAGGGTTCTATCAGATATTTCACTTTAATGGTATATGCAGGTTTTTACCTGTAAATTTTAGTCCTGTCTTGGAATTAAAAAAAAAGAAAAAAAAGAAAGCTCTGTTACCACATGCTGACAAATAAACATGGGCCTCTTGAGAGAATTTTCCTCTCAAGCAAATTCATTAAAGAAATATGCCCCGTTATGTGATGTCCCAATGTACCTTTTCTACCGCTGCAAACCTCACCCTACCTCCCACCCTTCCACCTGCCTGACCCCCTAAGCGATGACCCCTCAACTGGCAGCTAAACTGAAGTACCTACACAGGTGCCCGATTGGTTGTTCATGCATGACATTTACCCACTGCCAGATGGATATTCTTGTCTGCACCTAATATTCTTTCTCACTTGACCAACACACCGTGTCAAACTTATAGTCAAAAGACCTAAAATTCCTGGTAAAATCCTATTTTCAAGCTCTTCCCCTCACCAACTCCCTTCTTTTCTTAGGAAAGTCTCTTTTACTTAAATGGACACTCTTTTCCAAGGGTGGAATGGAACTGGGGTGGTCATTGAATTTCTTTTGGCACTTTGGGTCAAAAACACAGTCATAAGCATGGTTTGGGGGTTCTGAAAAGAGATTCAAACAGTAGTGTTCAAGGTAAGTTTCAGCTGATGGTTAGAGAGGGATGGCTCTCCTGCTTCTGCATATAAACTATAAACAGAGGTGGTGCGGAATGCACCCAGACAGAGTCGAAGCCCTTGATGGTGGAGAGGATCCAGAGTTTTCAGGTAGGAAGGTCTGGCAGAGCCATAGACTACACACCTATAGTCCAGTTTGGAGCGGATCAGAGCCCTGTAAAGATGGAGAAGAGTTTTTTTTGTCAGCACCCCAGTCCGTGTGTGCCGCAACTCTCAGAATATTCACTGCTTTCTGACATGCAGTTTTTAAGTACTGGATGTGACTTTCAAAGTTAAGTTTTTGATCAAAAATGTGTTTGCTAATGCTCTTGGACAGAAACAATACTGGTTTCCAATATACAGAAACACCAACAAACTTTAAAGTTGTTCCTATCACCACTAGTAGCTTAAAAGATGTCCAGGCACAAGCAAGCACCCCCAAAGTGATTCAGCAGTGGTAAAAATGAATCAGGTAGAGAGTAACAGCAATCTAATTTACCACTGAGCTATAAAAGTAGAACAAAGAAAAAAGAAAAAAAGGAAAAAAAAAAGAAAAAGAACACTCTAAGAACAAACTAAGAAGAGGAGAAGGGCAATGTGACATGTCTGAGAGTGACAATGTACCGTTCAGACTGCTGTCTGGGCTGCAGTCCACCAGCTGATTGCCTGAAGAATCCAACACAATCTCCCCATCTTCTATCTCGGCTAAGGGGGCTAAACCTGTCCACACAAGGTCAGGGAATTTTACACTCAGCCACATGAGACTGACAGGCACAAAGTAAGCATACTATGACACAAAAACTTGCAGCAATGACTGACTGCTTCATACGTCATTTGTGCATGCACCAGCCCACCCACAACCCCTCATACATGCATGCACACGCACACGCACACACACACACACACACACACACACATTTCTTCTCCAACAGCTCTTAGACTCTTTAGAAGGAGGAAGACCTTCAGAGCAGCTTTTTCTTTCTTTCTTTAAAAGGTAAAAATCTAAGCAGAATGATGAAGCGATGACAACAACTTTATCAATGTACACCTCTTGACAGCTGTCAACATCACTTTTTGACAGTTTTTTGAGAAAAAAAGCCATGAATTGACAATGAAGAACAGATCAAATACCCATGTTCAAACATACAGTCATCACCAGAATTGCATTACAAACAAAACTGTGCTGAGAGATGCCCACCATTCTCTACAATACGTGATCATCGATACTTGTGTGTGTTGTTTTTTTCTTCTTTCCAGTTTACAACAATAATCATGACGAGTGTTTACAATCAAATCATATGTATATCACAGCAGAACAATATGTTTCATCGAAAAGAAAATCACTGAGCACAATGGGTTCATCAGTGTTCCAAATATTACTAAATTACTATTGTATTATCTAAGCATTATAGTCTTCAATCTTGTATCTTGCTCTTAGCTTTTTTTGAAACATAGGCACTGTTGGAAACAGTTTTTTTAAGTTCATGCTAATAAACTTATGTTTGGCAATCATGATAACAAAATGAAAACGTACAACTATTACCACTTTCCAAATGTTCATCCATCCCACACCTTTACTACATCACATACACCACTGTACATGTTCACATTTTTTCTAGACATTTTACAATTCCATTTTCTTTTTGATTTTTGATAATATAGCAAACATCATGTTAAGTCTGTTAGACACACTGCATCAATCAAGAACAAGTTTGTGGACAATTACTGTATTAACAATTCTGATTTTCAGCCATTTACGTTTTACATCCTTACCAATTTTTTTTATTTTGAAAAAAAAAAACAAAAAAAAAACATATGAAACTGCAGACATTCATTTCCTTCGCATTTTTATTTTCTACATTCACATTTATGATCATCTCAGTAAAATATTCACAGTGCCCTTTCACTCTTTCAGTCACACAAGTTATTACATATGTTTAACAGGTTCTAAATGCCTTGAATATAAGAAATGTTACAATTCATTTATTGTTACACTGTTTCGAGCAGCATCTTCTTTTTTTCCCATTTTTTTTCTTTGCTTCTGAAATAAGGAGGTACATGAACATGTGAACTAATAAATCAAATGGACTTTTATCTTTTTCATCCAATTCCCAGAATATGCATAACAGAAAGACTAAAGAGGGAGAGGACAACAGTTTGGGGTTTAAAACTTTGCTGAAGGTTGAGCAATCCAGATACTGCATTGCTCCATAGGCACGCGTTTTATAGTATGTGGGTCTAAAATGAACAACATAAAAGCTGAAAATACAGAGAAGAAAACAGGGTTTACCTCCAGAAAATAAAGGCAATGCAAGCACTCCCTCCATCTCAGCGTGATTCTTCTCTTCACTGCCATTCACTGTCTTATCAGTGGAGAAGTCACCGGCTGGAGTGAGTATGCTCATTTCATAGGCCTCCCCCTTCTCACACCTGAAAGAAACAATACTATAGAGTCATCATGTCAATATTCATGTACAGAGAAAACGTCTGACCAGCACACATCAGTTGTGAAGAACAGAAATGGTTCTACTTCTCAATATCTGGGTTCCATATCCTGGTTAGGAACCAAGGGAGTCAATCTTTGTATCACATTATGGAACTTGAATGCATTCCACATTTCTGGGTGCAGTACATTTACAAGCACTGCATCAGATTTAAAGGTCAAAACAAACATATATCTGAACTTAACCATCATCTTTACCACAAATAAAAGAATGAAGGACTCAAAGTTATAACAAACCTATCTGGATGTAATCATCTTCTTCACTGCTGTCTTGAGGAGCACAGATTTCAGATTATAACAAAGTTACAAACCTGTCTACAGGTACATCACATTGACTATGGTGTAAGATTACAGGTTACAACAAACCTATATTTCTCGCTGACCAAAAGAATAAGGACTTTAAGAAAACTATCACCTACCTCGTGATACAAACGTATCTGAGATTTTAAGGTAAAATATATCAAAAACAATTTTGCAAAAACAAAATAAAAACACAAGCCAAAAGGCAAACAACTTTGTTGATCATATCAGTGCACTTTTCCTTCAAGCTGTTCTTCCTGTGATTGTGATATTTGCTTAATTAATAGCTTAAATAAACCTTCTGTCCCAGCATTTATTATAAAAGAAAGGGGGAAAAAAGGCATCATAGTGTAACAAATATTGAAAGAAAGCTAAATTATTCCCAGTCAGCACCATTACTATTACACAAATGATTACTTGTTTTCTGGCGTTTTGCCATCAGACTGGACAGAATCTCCACTCTCTGAAGCAGCATCTTCCTCCACCAGCTCTCCTGTGTTGAAGATGTGGTGCAGCTTGAAGTTGAAGACCTTGACAAACATGAAAATGACTCCCACTGTGCCGCAGTAGATACCCCACACCAGTATGGTGGGCACCAAGGTCTGAAACAGACATCATTTTCCACAACATTCTGATACCCAACAAACCTCTTAATCCACCCCAAATTGCGTATGTCACACAAGAAGACACTGACTGATTAAAATTAAATTCCATTGTTCAGAGCACAGTTTCCTTTTTTCCTAAACAGAACTGTGTTTTTGGTCAACTCTGTAAGCATTCAAATAAGATCACAATGAAAACTTATAACTGGAAAAGACGGACAGTCATGACAATTCACAGGCTCAAGTGTTTGCAAACTTACAAATTGCAACAGGAAAGACTTTATAAAACCAAAACTAGTAAAAAGAATATTCTGTCCTCATAGCATGATGCTGAACTCCAGCCTGCAAAACAGCAACTGACTTCTTAAAGTTATAATTCTGTGTTTAGGGGGCTTTCCAAGAGAGATTTTGCTTAGCAATGGAAATGGAAACTGAAAATCCTGCTGTATTCACTGTGATAATGATATTGTTCAACAGGGTTTGGACAACAGATAATTCAAATGTTTCGCAGAAGTTTAAATAAGTCAGGTTTCTGCTTCAAGCAATGCATAGTCTAAACAAATCAAAATAAATGCAAATTAACAAACTATTTTTCTAACAAGTAACAATAATGGTTTATAATAAAAACAAACAAACAAACAAACAGAAAATTCAATTTATCTTTTCAACCTTTCTCAATATTCTTAGAGAACTATGGTATATTTCTCACCACATTATCTAGACATTTCATACTGAATTTGGCTTTCTAATAATTTGAAACTAAAATACATCAGTAATCAATGATTCAATCCCTATGTATCATTGAATGACATTGGGTGATTGACACCACATACTGGCACTTAGACGGGGTCTCCTTTTGAGGTCTAATGCATTTTTTCTTTTCTTTTTTTTTTTTTTTGGGGGGGGGGGAGGGGGGGGGGGGGTTGCAAAAGGTCTAATGCAGAAGAGAAAAATACACACTGTAACATACGGAACTAATATGAAACAGTTAACTCAGAACTTTGTAGGCAGCTCTGCACGAACTCCCTGACAACACAACGACGCTTCGTTTGCTAACTGCTCAAGCATAAACATTACATGGTGTCAGAAGCTCGCCCACTTGTCCGATAAAACACTGAAAGAGTGAATTATGACGAACATGAACTTTGAACATCCCTCTATCGATTGGGATGCGACAGACTTGTTCCAGGAGTTTACTCGCTTCAAAGATCACATTGGCTTCGTGTTCGATGGCCCGCTGGCAACGTTGACTGACAAACAAAAAGCTGGATGGATCGGAACTTGGATCGGTGCCCAAGGTAGGCAAATCTACCGCACTCTACAGTGGGCTGATGGTGAAAAAGACAATCCTAATGCAGTTTTAACCAAGTTTGAAACCTATGTTCGTCCAAGAAAGAACAAACGTGTAGCAAGACACAGACTAAAGCAAAGAAAGCAGGACCAAGGTGAGTCCTTCTACAACTTTGTAAAGGATCTGAAACTTATCATGATGGACTGTGACTATAGAGACAATGATGATATAATGGTAGACTACATTACTGACGGTGTACATGATAAGAAACTACTGGGGAGACTGCTTGAGAAAGGAGAAGCTCTAACTCTTGTCCAAGCCATAGAAATCGGTCAACAATTTGAGCTATCACAGAAACAACTCCGCATTGTTCGTGATGAGTCAGAAGTAGATGTAAATGTTGTCCAGCGCAAGAAACCTGCTGTTAGCGTAATCAGAAAGAAGCAATCAAAACATCAAAATACAGGAAACGAAAACACAAAGTTGTGTTTTCGTTGTGGTGGAGATCTGAAACACACACTAACAAAAGGGAGCTGCCCAGCTATTGGGACTACATGTGCACATTGCAGAAGGCCCAACCACTGGAGGAAAGTGTGCAGAAGACGCCGGGACGTACACACTGTAGCAACAGACTCAGAATCAGAACCAGAAGTCCTGATGATCCACAGTACGAAGTTCAACGACTCAAACAACAGTGACAAATGGAACCAGATCGTGTCAATTCATGGAAGAAACATTAAAATCAAGATTGATACTGGAGCCAGGTGTAATACTCTCACAGTACGAGACTACCAGAAAATATCTCACAGCTGTGAGATTCGTTCCTCTGTTAAAATTCTACGCACCTACTCCAATCACAACAACAAGCCCATTGGCAAGGCAGATCTTCCAGTTATCCATAATGGAAAAACCATAAACACTCGGTTTGAAATCCTCAGTATTGATCAAGAAAATGTGATTTCTGGAACAACTGCAGAAAATCTTGGTCTCATCGCTCGTCTCTCAACAATAGAGTCTACAGTGAACAGCCAGTCAACCTCGAGCTTAGATGAATTTCCTGAGCTGGAGCACACGACTGGAACTCTGCCAGGAGAATACGGCATCAAGCTGAAACCAGGTGCAAAAGGAGTTGTCCACCCAGCACGTCGTCAACCTGTAGCTCTGCGTGATAAAATTGTCAAAAAGCTCCATGAGATGGAAGCAGATGGACACATTATCAAAGTTGAAGAGCCCACTGAATGGGTCAGTTCAATGACTGTATCAAGTCAGAAATGACAAAGTCCGCATTTGTATCGATCCCAAAGACTTGAACACTGCCATACAACGTGAACATTATCCAATGCGCACAGTAGAAGAGATCTTAGCAGACATTCCTGATGCAAAAGTATTTTCAAAGCTGGATGCAAAAAGTGGTTTCCTACAGATAAAGTTGGACGAAGAGTCATCGTTCCTGACTACCTTTAACACCCCAATTGGAAGGTACCAGTGGCTACGCCTTCCATTTGGTATCTCCTGTGCCCCAGAAGTGTTTCAAGGACCAAATGTTAGAAGGCATAAAAGGAGCATACGCATCAATGGATGATATTCTGGTTGCAGGCCGTGACACTGAACACCATGACCAGATACTGAGAAAAGTGGTGGAGAGAGCTACAAAGTACAATCTGAAACTGAACCCTGAGAAGCTGATCATCAGACAGTCCAGCGTGCCATACATTGGGCATCTTCTCACAGCCCAAGGACTGAAGCCTGACCCGGACAAGGTGAAAGCTGTTCAAGATATGCCAAACCCACAAAACAAAGATGATGTCCGACGCTTCCTGGGTTTTGTCACATACCTTGGCAAGTTCATTCCAAACTTGAGTGAAGAAAGTGCTCCTCTGCGTGATCTTCTGAAAGAGGATGCCCCGTTTGATTGGCAACAAAGTCATGAACAAGCCTTCGCAAAGTTGAAAAGTCTCTGCTGTCATCATCCAGTCCTGAAGTACTATGACGTCAACGCACCAGTTGAAATACACTGTGATGCCAGTCAGCACGGACTTGGAGCAGTTCTAATCCAGGATGGAAGACCTGTCGCATATAGCTCACGGTCCATGACTGATGCAGAAAAGCGTTATGCACAAATAGAAAAGGAAATGCTGTCCATCGTGCATGCCTGCAAAAAAATTCCATTGCTACATCTTTGGGAAAGAGGTGACTGTTTATAACGACCACAAACCATTAGAGCAGATTTTTTCCAAGCCACTTATGTCAGCACCAATGCAATTACAGCGCATGCTGCTTCATGTACAGTGGTACACTCTGCAAGTGAAGTACCGAAAAGGCAGCCAGATGCAGCTTCCAGACACTCTCTCACGTGCATATCTCCCTGGAGATATCGCTGAAATAGCGTACATAGATACAGATAACTCATATGCACCTATTGCAAAAGAAATGTACGAACAACTTCAGGAATGCTCACAACAAGAACTTAGGCAGTTACAAACTTTGATTCTGAGTGGTTGGCCAGACAGAAGAAATGATGTGCCCATAGAAATTCGACAGTTTTGGGACTCCAGAGACGAACTAGCCGTCTCTGATGGCATCGTCTTCAAAGGATCCAGAATTGTCATACCACCCAGTCTGAGGAAACGAATGCTGACTCTTGTCCATGAATCCCACTTGGGTATCACGAAATGCAAACAGCGAGCACGTGAAGTGATGTACTGGCCATCAATGAACTCGGAAATTGAAGACAAAATCAAGAACTGCAACAAGTGTGCAGACTACAAAAGGAAACCTTCCGCTGAACCACTACTGCCTACTCCTGTTCCAGATCTCCCATACGCACAAGTTGGAACTGACATCTTTGATTTTCAAGGCAGAAACTACCTTGTGACGGTGGATTACTTCTCAAAATTCATTGAAGCAGATGAACTCAAGAGCATGAGCACTGAATCAGTGACTGAGAAGCTAAAAAATCAATTTAGCCGTCACGGGATTCCATCCACCTTGAGAAGTGACTGTGGGACACAGTTCACCAGTCAACAGTTTTCAAACTTCTGCAAAAGCTACGGAATCTGTCACAAGACATCCAGCCCTCGCTTTCAAAGTTCCAACGGGGAAGCTGAATGAGCAGTTCAAACTGTCAAGCGACTGTGGGCAAAGAATGAAGACAAATACCTAGCCTTGCTGGATTATAGAACCACACCACTGGATGGCATCAACCTTTCTCCTGCACAGCTCTTGATGGGACGGCGACCAAGGAACAAACTTCCAACCCCCAGAAGTATCCTTACCCCTGCATACGACAGCAAAGACATCAAGCAGCGCATGAGGATTGAAAAGACCAAGCAGAAATTCTACCACGACAAGCACGCTACTTCAGAACATTCTACTCTTTGCCCTGGGGATCAAGTTCGCATGGCTCCACTCCCAGGCACCAGGAAATGGAAACCAGCTGTGGTGGTAGAACACTATGCCTCGCCAAGATCCTATCTAGTCTAGTCTGAAGGAGGTGTGTATCGATGCAACAGACGACACTTACACCGTTCAACACTGAGAGCAAACGATGGACCTCTATAGCTCTACCAGAACTGTCAGCTGTACCTGAAGTCGAGTTCAGTTCAGTAGTTTTATTTAACGTCTTTTCATCGCAAGATGATCTTAGACCTTTAAACTGCAATGTACATTCCATTGTACTATCAGCACCTCCCCCCCCCCCCCCCCCAAAAAAAAAAAAAAAAAAAAAAAATCTCAAATGGCTTTTTTCACAATAGTTTTGCAACTGGGGACTGAGCAATAACCAAAGCAATATCAAAAAAGCAAGGGTTATTTACCACACTATCAACATGGTCAGAATTATTTATAAAAATATTCTTCTCCTTATAAGCTGTGGTTAGTATAGGCCAATTTGTCTGCTAATTTATTCCCTTTTAAGCCACAATGTGAAGGAACCCAGCAAAAATCAACTGCTATACCTCGGGAAAGTAAACAATGTAATAGATGCTTAATTTAAAAAAGAATATCAGTTCTAATTTTAGAGTTCCAGTGCTTTAATGATTGTAAAACTGATTTTGAATCAACACAAAATAGCACACTATAAAATGATACTGGCGTGTCATATAAGATATAATTCAGAGCTTTCATAATTGCATATAGCTCTGATGTATAAATTGAAAATTCTCTGCCTAGATAGAAAGACTTTTGCACATTTAAGGATGGTATAGTGAATCCAGCACCACTGTCAGACGTTTCCATTATTGAACCATCTGTAAATATTTTTAAATGATTTGGATAAGTCTTTCAGCGCCAGAGGAACCTAGAGGAACATCAAACTTACCTGAGCACCCTCATCAACAATTGACGCCAGATTGTCACCGTGACACTACTTACCGAACACGCTCTGGACGTGAAGTTCGCCCACCTCAACGACTTGACCTGTGACACTGAGTTCTGACCTCATCGTGTCTGATTTCATCTCAAGAAATCCTGCTGTTCATTGTTGATGTGTGTACTCTATTCACTGTTAACTTTTGTGTTCACTCAAGTTTCGGTTTCTTTTATGAAAGGGGAGATGTAACATACGGAACTAATACGAAACAGTTAACTCAGAACTTTGTAGGCAGCTCTGCACGAACTCCCTGACAACACAACGCGCTTCGTTTGCTAACTGCTCAAGCATAAACATTACACACACACCACACACACACACACACACACACACACACACACACACACACACACCCTCCTCAGCTATCCCATATGACTTTATGAGATGCAAAACAGGGATCTGAGGATTCCTTACTATCTCTGCCACAGCAGTATCCACTGCCTTTCCTATGTTAATGCATCAAGTCAGCCTGCTACATTTCCCAGTCTCTTCTATTTTGGGAAGAATAAAAGCACTCAACTTTCAACCATCAACTTTCTTCAAATTCCTCAGAATATTCAATGGCATGATGAGACTAAACACTGTCACATGAACAGCAGTCTCTTTATCTCTCTTGCTCACAATGTGTGTTGCTTTAGTTTTAGGCATGTTCATGTACATGTATGCATCACTGCATCAGTGCTTATGTGTACGTGCACATGTGTGTGTGTGGTGCATGTGTGAGCCTGTATATACCTGGGACTAGTACCGGTAGTGCAACTTCAGTAATCAAGCTTTTCATGATTTTGACCTGTAGAACTTTCAAAACGATCAATACAGAAATGACCTAAACTAGTACATTGGCTATGAATTAAAGACATGATGATTTTTGTTAATGATTAACATAGTAAGAACTAAAGCAAAACTGAAACAATGGACATGATCATGTTTCATTCACATCCTAAATGAAGTGGGCATATATTTAAAAATGACTTCTAACACAATGTTTAATGCTACTTCAAAATTTACAGAAATTAATGATAATGACAGTTAATCATTACTGTATTTAGTGTTAACTCTTGTGTTAAACTGAAGTGTAAACAAAAAAAGAAAAACTGTGTGTGTGTGTGTGTGTGTGTGTGCGTGTGTGTGTGTGTGTGTGTCTCCTGTGTCTACAGGTATAAACATGTCTGTCTGTCTGTCTGTCCGTCCGTCTGTCTGTCACTCTGTGTGACATCTGACAATCTGTCCAGAACAACAAAATACCACATTTGTTTCAGAATGTTACTATTCATTTTCCATCTTGTCAGAACACTGCACATTATTTCTGTCTCCAGATTTAGTTCATATCATGATATTGTAACTTGAATGCATGCATACACATTTTTCTAATATGTTCTAGAAAGCAACCATGACATGTAGTCACATATAGTTAAGCGACACTCTGCTAATAGTGCTATCCTTCAGCAGTCTAAACCTAAAATGCATTTTCACAGAATATTATGATCTTTTCTTCAGACCTTAACATTTTGATGGAACAAAACCCTGCTGAGCATGCTTAACATATTTACAATATATTTTACAGTGAGGTACACTGAAAGTAAATGCGTAGATCATTATTCTAAGTATATTCCACTTCAAAGATCTCCTGATTCAGATCTTAAACAATATATATATATATATCAGAGCACACACACACACACACACACACACACACACACACACACACATATCTAAAATAAGCTTGTCGTGATTAGTGGTAAATTATTAAGAACCCATAACCAATCAAAGTACAAACTAACAAAAAATGTATACAATGATTCTTTTTTTTCCCTAGAGATGATGGAACTCTTGGGATTATCTTACTTGAAAACACAGAGAAATAGAGATTACTTAAAAGCTAAAAAATGCAAATCTACACAAATGTTAACCATATAGAGATGGCATTCTAGTGACTATTTTACAGTTAGGTTACTAAATGTAACACAACATGGTACAGAATTGATCAACTTTCTTCAAGAAATGCTGCCCTTCTAAGTTAGGAAAGGAATGCTGCTGTATAAGTGAGGAACTGACTCTGACAAGATGAAAACCCTGTTATGGACCCTTGTGGTCATCTGCGCGTGCACGCACACCCACACACACACACACACACACACACACACACACACACACACACGTACACAGATACACATGCATGTATACACACACACCATACACATTCTATTATGCACACATGCACTACAAACACTTGCAATCGCACACACACTTGGCCCTGTGCCCACTCACCCATGCACACATGTACACACACACAAGTTTTGCACACTCACCACACACACACACAATGATAATAATAGCACAGTTTTAGGTAGGTACCCACGGCCTGACCAGTGTGCTGGGCTAACATGTAAGTCAGACATCTGCTAAGTCATAGCCACAAGACCCTCTTCTTTAAATAAGTTGCCTAACATGTAGGTCAGACATCTGCTAAGTCATAGCCACAAGACCCTCTTCTTAGGATAAATTAAATTCTCTTATCTTACTCATTCTTAGTCATTAATTCAATTACCCATCAGCTTTAATTAAGAACAGTGTGGTCTCAAAACTTCATGGAAGTGGTATTTATTGCGTTTACATTTATCTACAGACTAGGCCGCACATAGTGCTACCTCCTTGATGAAACTGAAAGTGAAACTGAAACATCTGGTCTAGATAAATATTTTTTAAACAGTGTGAATTAAACTGCTGCAATATCATGGTACGAAACCTCACATTCTGTAATGCAATACCTAACTAATTTGAATAAGCTGAGAGAAACCACTAAACATGCCTAGAATATTAACATTTAAAAAAATGTTGCCAATAATGATATTTTAACAAATTATGTGTATCTTGGATTAAACATAATTTCATCCTGCGACAGTGTGACCACATCTTGCATTAATGATTAAATCTTAGTTGATGTATAATTGTGATGAAAGAGGGGGCATGTTAATGTCTTTTAATGCCCTGACTGTCAACCAGCTACTCCTATTTACTGAAGCAGAACGGAGTGGTTGTTTCAGTTCAAAGACAAAACGATACTCCCTGGATCTGGTTCCAATCCATCTCAACAGTCTACGTACATTAAAAGATCGGCTCTTTTGAATTCCGGCGCAATGGGTCCGCTAATATCTGAGTCGGCTATTACTAAACCAGCTCTCGGGAAATAAAAAAATAGTCATCCCCCAGTCGCAGTACACAGTACCGGGATTCGAACTTTAGACCCCCGCGGCCTCAGATTTTGGTTTAGCGATGGTAGCCCCACTAAAGACTTAACCATCACACTGTTTTAATAATGTGGCATCAATATTCCAACAAACTGCATACTGACTATAACATATTATATATCTGACTTAATAGTAAAATGATCACTTAGGTCAAGGTAATCGAACTCACGAGGTAAAGAACGAAAGGAAATGCCAACAGAAACATCCAGAGATAGAGGTGCACCGTGTTGCAAAATACATTGTGCTGGGGATCGTAGAACCATCCTCCTGTCAAGGATGCCCAGATTCCTTGACGAAGGATGTCTAATATATGGGATCCCATCGATGAAATGCGACAAAAGTCATCCAGAAAATAAATTACATCCGTGTCCTATTTTCACAATCAGGAACCGAGCAGCCATTGCTGCTCACATCACGTACAAGTGCACTTGCAACGTGTTATAACGAGAACTTGGAAGTCTCGCATGACATGACAGGATTGGTGATTAATTAAAAGTGAAAGCTTATTTTTTACTTTCATTTGGACATGTGTTATATTCATAACACAACATTTTACAGTAGAAATTTTGAATTTTAGAGGTCTATTTTTAGTGTTCAAGGTCAAAGTACATCAACATGGCGGCCGAGCCTCGATGGGATGTTACAAAGGTGTAGAAACTCGCTTGAAACTTGCAGTCACATATGAGTGTAGATCGATCTCAGACACGTTATGACCATTATCACTGACGCTGAAAATCATGGGTGATATGAAGCAAACCAAAAATCACCAACTGATGGCATGATTGTGTATCTGAAGTGGATATTGTGTGATTGTGTCCACCTCGGGGTGGTTCAGCTATGCACCGAAATATCAACAAACCCGAGTTTCATGAGGAACTGAACACCCTAAACTCTTCGAATGTGAAGTGCAGGGGTGATCGCCGATTCAATGGAACCAAACAGGTTTTATGATTACCGTAAAAAAGAAGAAAGTGAATTCAGTCCTTTGTGGACTGCAATTTTTGATTACGATGCTGTCCGAGAGGACGAGTTGACCCTGCAGAGGGGTACCCAGGTTCAGGTATTGAACGTAGACTCGGGTGATGATGGGTGGTGGATGGGCAGGGCCAACGGGAAGGTTGGCATATTTCCCAGTAACTTTGTTGCCAAAGATTCACAGCTTAACACTGATAAGATACCACCAGACATCCAGCAAAACGACAGACCATTTGATATTGATTTTGAGGAAGAATTGGAACTTGAGGAAGTAATTGGGGTGGGTGGGTTTGGCAAGGTGTACAGGGGTAAATGGAGGAATGAGACTGTTGCTGTGAAAGCTGCAAGATCTGACCCAGATGAACCAATAAGCGTCACAATTGAAAATGTTCGAAAAGAAGCCAAAATGTTCTGGTTGCTAAACCACAAAAACATAACAGCCCTGAGAGGCGTGTGCTTGACACCTCCCAATCTGTGCCTTGTGATGGAATATGCAGCTGGAGGATCCTTAAACAGGGTGCTCAGTGGACGACGCATTCCACCCGACATTTTGGTGAACTGGGCACAGCAAATTGCCAGTGGTATGCACTATCTTCATGAACAAGCTCCACTTACCCTGATCCATCGGGATCTGAAGTCAAGCAACAGTAAGTAAAACTTATAAAATATAAACAATGACAGCACTCCCAGTCCTGTACTTGTTTCCTTGGTTCATTGTTGATGGTTTTGTTTGTTTTGTTAAGTATTTGTTTTTTCAGAACATACATTTTCCAAATAAATAACTGCTTGCTTTTCCCATTGACTTTCGAGACATGCACTGATGCAGAATAAACAACTGGGGGTGTTTTCTTGTTCTGCGATAGTGTGTGCCTCTTGTCAGCATGTGTGCTGCTGCTAGGTGAATGGGTGGCACTACAAGAAACATCCATTATGATTCAAAACTGAAAGTAGTATGGGAGGTTGCTGATTCGTATTGTTTCTTCAGTCCTGTAGCTGGCTCTGGCTGTTGAAAATCAGTTTAAAGTATATCAAGATACCAAAAGTTTGAAATGTGACTTGACTTAATTTTGTTGTTGGTAAGAACTGATGAATGATAATGTTGTTCTGTTCAGTAAATGATATTTGAAAATATGCTGACACAGCACATCTTTAGTTGCAGATTTGTACTCTGTCACAGTTATCATATACATCGTAAATGCTTGAATTGTGGGAAATTTGCTTATTTTGGTGCCATGTGTTTGTTCTGGTTTTGTTTTACTCTAAATTCTATGTAAGAAATAAACAACGACAACAACAACAAATAGAGGAAGGTGATATATTAAAAAGGTATTTTGAATTCAGGAATAGTATTGCATATCAGTTTGGATCTGATGATTTATTGGTGATTTAAGGAAACACTTGCTTACAGTGGTACTTGGTAGGAAAAATGAAATTATATCGGCACTGTACAGTTCCCCTGCCCTACTCTTCCCCTATAGATCCATGTATCCACCTACTTAAACCTCATTTGTTACACAGTCTTTGTTTGAATGGCTTCAAGTGTCTCATTTTGTTTCTTGTTCTTCTTTTGTAATATATACACCTTTTCAGATTATATTCTATCTATAAGGGGTAGCGGGTTATTGTGATTATGACTGGTTATGGTACATGATCAGCTGATTTTCATGGAGGATAGTTAGTGAGAAGTAGGAAGGTAGTTGTAAACAAGGGGATGGGAGAGGAGATGGTGATGAAGGTCTGTGTATGGTGTTTGAAATTAGGGATTTTAAGCCGTCTACTGAGGGCAATGACAATACCTTGGGTGCAAGAGAATTTGACTCACCAATGGCACGTGGAAGGATAGATGTGAGAAAATAAGATTTCCTTCATTGGCTGGTCTCACATTGAGGGCAAATTCTGCTTGGTGGAATTGAAAATTTTTGCCAGCCTTATACAGTTGCAAAGTATAGATCTTGATCTTGTTGTTCACTCAAGTTTCAATGGGACCCAAATGGTGTAGATGTCTTCCACTAGTTCCAGACTTGATGTTTGATGGTGGCCATTCACCACCCAGAAGAAAACAGCACAGTTTTTCTGTTGTTGTTTTTGTTTTGTTTTTTTGCAGATTTCTTTAGCTGTTTAGGGGTTCCAGACTGTCAGTGTCATGTATTCCAGTGCCAGTCATAGAACTAGAAGGGCTTTGTAGGCGCTTTTCTCAATACATGGTGTTACCTGAGCCTCCTTCTGATTGCGCTGAAGAAAGTTAAATTAAAAGTATTTCGCTGGATTTTCTGTAGAGTCAGAAAGAGCTGTGTATCCCATCTCAGGTCTTGGTTTCTCACACTCACTGACTGTCCCCTGTCATATCAATCTGTTGATAACTATTGGCAGAGTCCTGTCATATCAGTCAGTTGACTCGTGCCTGTGGTGGAGACTTGTTGTTTCCCAAGTTTCGGAGTTGTCACCACAGCAGATGATTGTGGTGTTTGCATTAGTTATTAAACAGACTTTGAAGAATTATCTTTAGTATGAGGTCACTTATGAGTCAATCACTGTTTTTCTTAACTTTCTGTCTTTGCTGAGCTATTTCATTGAATTTGATCATGTGTCAAGAGGCTGGAAGATACAAAGAAGGGACAAAAAAGTTTTGTTTGTTTGTTTTTAAATTTTAGAAGACTTGGAAGTTATGACAGCAGAATCTGAAAAAAGAAAGAAAGAAAGAAGTTGTTCTAAGGTTGACAAGGTGACTATGTACCTAGACAGAGCGAGTGAGATTGAGCAGGTAGACTTAAATAACTAAGTAACACTAACAGGGCTTAAAATGCCCACCCATCTGATTGTCCAGGACAACTGAATCATCTCGTAGACATTTGGACAACTAGCCTTTGAGCGTCAGTGGAAAAATGACTGAGCAGTCAGCTTGAGTAGACCGATCATACTTCTTTCCTCACAGACAATGCACGTAACTAACATGCAGTTTTAATGTGCCAGAAGCATGCATGCATTGTGCTTGATCAGCGCAAAAACAATAGATTTAACTCTCCTTCTCAGGCAAACATTCACATGTGCACAACGTGCCATTTCTGGTGCATTTTAATCAAGTTTGGCCTTGAATATTTGTCATGCTGGCGTAATTCAGAGCAGAGCTAAAAGTGTCCCTGTGTAAGTTTTGGGTTTCCAGCTCTGGAATTCAAGAAACAGGGGCCGTTGCAGACTTTAACTAAAGAACAGTTTGGGGAAAGAAAGCAAAAATGTATGAGACTGACAAGAAAAAGCATTTTGGAAATTATGAGAAAGAGAAAAATGCAAAATTTTGCACTGCCGATGGTGTTATGAATGCTGATGCTGAGCTTGATCTGAACTCGGCATTTCTTGCGGGCTGCTTGTCTTTCAGATCACAATGAATCATTTTAACTGCACTGCTTGTAATGTAAGCTTAGTTATTTTGTTATTAGGGTCTCTGTACAAGTTTACGAAGACAAGTAGTCTAAGTGTGGGATAATTTCTAGCCCAGGGTAAGCAAGTAAACTTGTGACTTAGACTAAGTCATAACAAGAAATCAAATCATTATCTGACCTAAAAGTAAAACTTTTAAACATATTGTCGTGCAGCTATCTGCATATTATGTGAAGAAATGGTCACCTGTACATTTAGTCAGGTTTGTATGCTATTGTATTCAATTTAAAACTTGATCAGAATTCAAGTTTTAAATTCTTTTATTGTTAATATGATTAGAAATTATTTCATCATATTGAATAATATTCTCTGGTTCTGTCCCTTTGAATCAGAACAAAGAAAATCCTTTGCTTTAGTTTTGGCCGATGTTCTCTTTCCAGTCAATGTCTCAATACCATAAAGGTACAACCAAAGACTGACTTCCATATGGCTAGTCACTAAGGTCCAGCCTACACCCTCCCATTCACCAGTACTGAGTTTCCATTTGTTCCAGAGTTTCTTTTAATTTTACCTAGTTATAATGTATTCTTATTCTGAAGACTCATCATATCATTGAAATTCTGACTTCAGTGTTCGGTGTACAACTTCAAACCACCTGGTGTCAATGCTTTGAACACTATTCAAGTTTGTTGGTAGGTGAGTGTGTCAGGATGTGTGGAATAAAATTTTAATCTACCTGACATCAGTGCTTTGGACACTATTCAAGTTTGATGGTAGATGAGTGTGTCAGGATGTGTGGGGTATAAATTATATTCAAACTACCTGGCATCAGTGCTTTGAAGGCTATTCAGGTTTGTTGGTCGATGGATGGGTCTGGATGTGTGGGGTATAAATATAAACTACCTGGCATCAATGCTTTGAATGCTGTTCAGGTTTGTTGGTCGATGGATGGGTCTGAATGTGCCATTATGTCTTGTTCCAGTTGAAGAAATTCTTTGCATTATGACAGATTCTGTAGTCTTTAACAGTCTTCAAATCGAGGTTTGATGGTTTGACAAATTTGGACTGGCCATAGTTATTATGGTAGCAAGGATCAATATGTACTGTAGATAAAGCACAGGCAACTAGAAATGAATACCTCAAGTTCAGCTTTGTTTGACGCTGTTAAAGAATGCATTCTGTGTTTCCAGTCGATAGGAATTCAGATGGATGCTGTTCCCTTTCAGTTTTACATCAAGTGCAGATTCACAGAATTTTTTTTTTTTCTCCTTTGATTAAATGTTGAAAGAAAGCAAAACAGTTCTCATCTTGAATGGGAAAATGGATGATTTATTAAGTGATCTGTACTGTAAGATATGCACTGGTGCAAAAACGATTCTTCCATGATAGGCTGAAAGAAAAAAATTGTGGAATGTTTTTCATGATGTTTGTCTCCAAACCTGGTTTCACAATTGGAGATTTATAAACTTAACTTTCTTGCCATTATTTCCCCACAGCTTACAGGAAGTCTGACTCTGAGATTGAGTCATCTTCAAATGAAGTTGTTATTTTGAAAGAAAGGTTTTGCAGATCTACATGAATTGTCCATCTCCAAAAACAATTGACTGAAGTGAAGACATAATCCTAAACTAGGTTAGCAAACTGTGTGATGTTTTAAAGATATTTTCCCAGCTTCCTCTTCTTAAAAACAATCAAAGTAATAGTGTGGTTAGTGGAAAATGGGATTTATTAAAAGTTTCAAGGAGTCTAGTCCGATTAATTCATGATGTAATGTTTTTGAACCAGTGAATCATCTTTTTAAGAAAAGAGAGAGTGCCATTTGTATGCACATTAATCAGTGTTCGCAAATTCCCAAACATGCATGTGCATAAATGAAGCACAGAAATTAAACTCTGAATCATTGAAATATCACTCTGTTTGTTATTGTGATGCACATTATTTTTCAAATTGAATTTGCTGGCCTGTTCATATTGTGCACAATAAGTTAGCGTAAGAAGACAAACTTGGAATTTGAGAAACACGAAGTTATTTTCCCTTCTCTGTCCATGAGCACATGCACATTATGCACTCTTGTGTGAAGTGTTGCTCCTGCTATGGGTCTAAAAAGCTGAACACAGTTCAATGAGCCATCGGCAGACAAAACAGTTGTTGAGGTGAGTGTACT
>CM065723.1:5740302-5745302 GCA_033310375.1 Conus canariensis | reverse complement strand
CATTCTAATCTGCACTTCCTGGATGGTTGGGCATCTCAAGGCAAATGCGTGTTTTATGGATACATATAATCTTACTCATGCAGCTATTGGACACCTGTTCTTGTGATGTAAGTCAAGAAATTTAAGCCTTACAAAGTTCACTTTTGTTCCTCCTCGATCAGATTCAGATGTTTAGTTCTCTTACCATCTGCTTCTGTCAGCATCTTTAAGGTTCAGGGCCTCTTTTTACCAGAACTCAAAAGCTGTTTCATGAAGTCGTAGGCAGATGAGCCTGCAAAGCCCTTTCTGCCCATGGCAAGAATTATGTTTGGGAAGAGTGTTCCTTCAATCAGCCACTGACTAGACTGGCAGGATTCTCAGTCTTGTGCAGCAAGTTCAATGCGAATCATTTGAATTTGATGAACCTTAGTCAGTTAGTGGTATAGTTTTATGTAGTCTCATACTGCTCTTCCTGATGACCTCTGAATGTTTTTGCTGTTCTGGAAGGTCTGCTGTGCATTCGCCATTATTCACTCCATCCAGTAAATCCTGCTTCCAAGTTCCATGCTCTTGATATCGTGGCAGTTCCATAATTTGTGGCCTCCTGCAGTGCAGCATTATTGCTGTAGCTACTACAAGTAACAAAGCGTTTCCTCTAGCATTGCTAACCATTTGTGTGATCTCCTTTAAGCTGTTGGTTGTGGCTCCATGCACACCTTCCCTGGGTTTCCTGGGATGCACATGTATATTGTGGCTTCTTTTCAGGCTGAAATTTGCCCTGCCTTGCTTCCCACATGTAGTTACGTGTGTTGTTTGTTGATAAAGTCATGTCTCTTACCTTGGCGAAGTGACTGGTGTCACGGTCTCCAGACTTTCAGCTGGGAGGTCATGCATTCGTTTCCTGTCAGAGCCATTTATTTGTGGGATTTTTCTTCCCTGACCAGATCCTACCCAGAGTTGAGTTTGCTATGGGCTCAGTTGGACCGACTGGGACCACACAGTCGAGTTTCATCCCTTTAATGAATGGGTCTCTGAGATTTTCTCAAATTTCCTGACAACACTGCAGGTGTCTGTATGTCTAGGGCCTGGTTGATGCAGAAATGTGTTATGAAAATAAGTGACGAGTACATCCCAGCCTTGCTGTGTCAGACAAGAATGGAAATCCATCATCATCGTCATCATCCTCATCAGTCAGCATTAAGATGAAAGTCTCAAATCCTATGGCCTTTCATGCCCTGCTCTCATGGTGACCTCAGTTTCAATTGCCTGTCCACGTCTATGGCCTTGGTTTGATTCTATTGGGGTCACTGTTATTGGTATATTCATGGGGATTGTGGTTGTATGGTGGTGGTGCCCTCTGCACGAAGAGCTCACTCACACTGGCTCGACAACTAAGCAATTATTGTCATCAGTATGGGGGTTTAGTAGATGGTGCCCTGCGTGTGTTGGATCAGAACAGGCACCACTGAACACCTGAAGCGACTCGGCAGTGCGGTGCAGTCTCTGGTGGGTTGCCTCATGACAACTTGACATTGACAGTTCCCTGTGGATTGCTGGTGCTGGGGCTGTGGCTGTGGATGGGGAGCCGGAATGAGTGGTGTGGGTACAGAAGATGGGACAGAAAAAAAAAGTCATGTCTCTTTGTATTCACAGTATTCGTGCTTGCAAAAAGTTTCCTGCTTTTCTACCCACGTCTATCTAGCTATAGTGTCTATTAAACTAGTCATGTCACTTTGTAGTCAAAACATTCTCAGATATATATATACAAAATTCATTATCTATATGTAGCCAAGAGACTGTTTGAAATAGATGATCTTAGCCATGCACATGGGCTTTTACATGTAAGTTAACGGCCATGGTTCTTGCCAAGAAAGGAGAGTGCACAAAACTTGTTTTCAGGCTTTTGTCATGAAAGTATAGAGGATTACATGCTTTGCACAGCTGGCTGTCCACATTACCAAGTCTCTCCTTTCCACCCATCCCTGGCTTGAATTCAGTACATATACTTAAATTTTTTCAACAAGTTTGGGCTGCCCCTCTTGCCTTCTAGGCTGTAGCCTGTTTTCTGCATATTAAATTCACACATGGCTGAGCCCCTTGGAACTGGGCTGGATGAGGAATAGTGGGCAGGCCAGCTAACCCTAACCAGAGGGAAGGGAAGGAAAAAGGGGGGGGGGGGGGGAGATAACCTGGCATGATAATGTGATCTGATAGCTGTGCGAAGACCTTGTTGGTTGGCAGAGAAGGACAATGGGGCGGGGTTCTTTAACCTGACCGGGGAGAGAAGAAAAGGGTTGATGGATTATTGCTTGTCATATGATCTGTTCAGTTCACAGACCAGGTGTGTGGCACGATGCACTGGTTAGGGTTGGATGTAGCACTGACAGTTGAAAGTGGTGTGGATGTGTTCAGAGTTATTCATTGTGTTTCAGTAGCAAAGAACAATTATAGCTGGCTCTGAAACGCATGAATAAGGAAGATATGTGCTCACAGATATATATATAGTACACATTGTTTTTCAAGTGAAAGGGGATTACACTGACCAAGTCAATGAATGAGGAAGATGTTTGTGTTCAAAGTTATGACACGCATTTCATTCCAAAAAAAAAAAGATTATAAGGAGGTTTTTTTTGTGTGTGTTTTTTTTTACTATGACACACATTGTCTTTCAGCTATGACATAGCGCTTTTACATCTAGGGCAAACGGTGTACATGTTCTATAGGATTTCATTTGGAATAATCACTTGCCTGTCTTCTAACCATGTATGGATTGTTGATTTTCTGATAATATTGTTCACCCCTTGGGGTCACTCATGCACTGAGTAGTCCTTTGAGAGTGAGAGCTGACAGGTTCCACAATATTCATCTTCTCATTTTGTTGCTCTCTAATGCCATGACTGGAATAAGCAACATTGTACACAATCTTCTCTGTCCTGTCAAAGGAAAGATCAGTCACTGAATCTGAAGTGTGGAAGTTAATCAAACATTCAATGCTGAATGCATGGGATATATATCATGTTACATAGCGAAAAGGTATGAAATTCTCTCTCTCACACACACACACGCACGCACGCACGCACGCACGCACACACGCACACACACACACACACACACACACACACACACACACACACACACACACACACACACACACACACACACTTGCAGATTTAGGCATTTTGGACATTACTTTTAAGATGTTGAAGACGGACACCACTAGAATGGAGATGTCAAAGAAATATGTAGTGTGCTTCCAGTGGAACACAATTATTTGAATCTTGCTTGCATCAGACAGGAGGTTGCAATACTAGTTCAGACAGTTCTGTGTGCAAGATGTTGCTTTAAAAATTTATGTACTCAAAATTGAGAACATCAAGACCAACGATAATGAACGCTACAACTTAATGTGAAGGTATAGATTATAAGCCTCAGTCTCGTAGTTTTTGTGAGCTGTGAAGCAATTAAGGCTAGAATGGCAAGTGATATTTAAATAAAGTCCAGTGTGGAGTGAGTTTCAGAAACAGACATAGGAAGCATGCCACCATTTTTTCCTTTCATTACTGTGGACAGTACCTACTGTGTATTGATCAGTGCATAGCATCATAAAGATGGGTAATGAATGTGGCACTGATCATTTGAAAAGACTTCACTTTGTGTTTGAGATGAAACTGTTTTAGTTTCTTTCAACAGTTACTTCTGGAACTGTGATTGTAATCAACATCAGATTAAAAAGGAAATGGCAGCTGTCTGCATTCCTATATGTGGGGGGGGGGGGGGGGGGGGGGGGGGGGGGGGGGCTATGCATTAGGACTCAGAATGATCCCAAAGTAATAATACCATGTCTACTTTGCTATGTTTACAGACAGTTCCTTGATAAGAAAAAATAATCAATGACTTATCATTGGATCAAAATTGAGGAATTTGCAAAGTCTTCAAATTCTGATCTATGGTAGAGATGAAAGTAAAACCTGTCAGGTGGACCTGTCAGTGAACCTGTCAGTGGACCTGTCAGTGGACCTGTCAGTGGACTCTCTGATGTTGTCCTCCCAACTCTCACTGCCTGCCTCTTCCTCATCTTCTTGGCTTTCTTGCCTGGCAGGATGGCTTGGAGTTTGACTAAGGTGGCTGTTCTCCAAACATGCTCAGGAGATAAACTGTTATATTTCAATGTAAAGCTGTGTTTTTGTGGTGTGTTTTACTGGGTTTTGTGCGACATATTTAAAAGTTGCATCACTTCTGCCGTGGGTTGATTAAAAATAGAAGAGTGCAGAGATAAATTTTACTCTAGATCTCATCACAGACTTTTATGTGTCCATGACAGGTCATGATGAACATTTTATCTGTGTGTGTGTGTGTGTGTGTGTGTGTGTGTGTGTGTGTGTTCGTTGTCTGTCTGTCTGTCTGTCTGTCTGTCTGTCTGTCTGTCTCTCTCTTCTCTCTCTCTCTCTCTCTCTCTCTCTCTCTCTCTCTTTTCAAACCTTGATCGAATAAAAGTTTTCAGAGTTCTGAGTTCTCTATCTCTCCCCCACCCCCTCACCTCTTTCTCTCCCTCTCTCTTTCTCCCTCCCTCCTTCCCTATCTGTCTTTCTCTCTGTCTCTGTCTCTCTCTTTCCATTTCTCTCGCTCTCTCTTTCTCTTGCACACTCACACATACGCATGCATGCACGCATGCACGTGCACACACACACACACACACACACACACACACACACATTTCCATTCTTTCCATTCTACTCCACCTGGGGTCAGCAACAACCCCTGTCAACACCCCCCACCCCCATTCCCTCCCAACTTCCACCTTCTAGGACCCCTCCACCTCCAACCAACCCTGTCTTTCCACCTGTTTGGGTCTCCTCCTGTCAAGTCGGGGTGGTGGAGAGGTGGCTGAACACCCCTTGAAGTGTTGAAACACGTTGACATCATGTATTATGAGGGTGGGTGGGACCTGCAGGGGTGTTTTCTGTGCCTACCGCCTCCCTCCTCTAGTCTAAGGCTGGATTGTGTTACCTGGGGGTTTGCAC